>BMAO01031552.1:0-77463 GCA_019973975.1 Trichonephila clavata
TCTTGTGCTGCGTGGACTCCGTGTTCTTTTTAAGTTTAAAAGCCTTCTACCACCCCTCATTTCATTTACTCGTCTAGTGTAGTGTGCTTTGAAATTTTGTTTCTTTTCAATCTATCGTGTCCGACCATGTCTGTTGTTTCGGATGCATGTTATTGTGAACAAGATTGTTTAGTGTGTTCTCGGGAAAAGAGTCCCCTCATGATTGTGTGATTCACGTTTATTGAAATCAATGGTGTTTCAAGAACGAGTGATGCGCGGTGAACCCACCGAAGCACGATTGAAAGAAATTTTAGAGATTGGACAACACTATTTACCCCGGGCCATGCATTGGACGGACGAAAATAGTAAACGTTGGCAAAGGATGTATGACGTGATCCAGAGTGGGTTTCCCAAACCCTCTGTCGGAAGCGAATAAAGTTTAAAAGATTTGTCAGAAGCACATAAAATTTGAAAAATCTCGCAAACAAAGTTTGAAATATCTTTCAGAAGGAAAGTTTGAAATATTTGTCAGACGCACATAACATTTAAAACATCTTTCAGAAGCAAAAATAAAGTTTAAAACATCTTTCAGAAGCAAAAATAAAGTTTAAAACATCTTTCAGAAGCAAAATAAAGTTTAAAACATTTATCAGATGCAAATAAAGTTTACAACCAATCTCTCTAAAAAAAAAAAAAAAAAAAAAATTTTTTTTTTTTTTTTTAGAAAGATTGGAGAGTGTTTAAAAAGGTTGAGCCTTTCACTCGAGCTTTCATTTGGTTTAATCTGTTGTCAACATTTCTTATTCTCTTCATGATGACCTCGTTCGATTCTCTCCTGGGTAAATTGGAAAAAAACATTCTCCCAGGTTTGCGAGACAACGTCTCACGCTGGTCGTCTTATAGACGACGCTTGCAACGTTTAGCGGGTATTGTGAAATTTCAACAACTCGCGACCCACTTTCCCATTCCCGTCCAGGTGGTCTTGAGCGAGCATGGATTCCATCTTTCCGATTGTGTCTATAGTGCAGATGCCTGTACGGAAGGACCCGACACTTGCCATTGTTTTAATGTCTTTGACGCCCCCGAACACTATTTTATCGTGAAACGCTTCAATCATGTCGTCGTACGGGACGGGTCTTTACACTCGCTCGAATGTTTGACACGAGCTCACTGTCAATGTTGGAGACAGGGCCCCGTGGATCCTACTCTTTCTGCCACCTTGAAAGGGCTTCCGGCTTCCCGGAGATGATGCCATCCATTTTGAAAGAACGGACATGACCCTCACAGGATCTTCCTCCTGTCTAGCCAATCCAAAAGCACTTTCTGCGCGTCGCTCTTCTCTCAAAAGCACGATTCGGACGCCTTTTTGCCTCATACGAGACAATGGAGTCTGACAAAGCCTTTCAAATCTACCTGGCCGAATACCACGAGGCCCATTTGGCCGAGTACATTACTTTTATGATGCAGTTTCGAGCCCAGTTACAGACTCTCACTCCGTCCGACGTCATTGCTCTTTCCCCCGTGGACCTGGGAGACCTTTTACGAAAAGTGTTGCCCCATCCCGAGCCCATCGACGACCTGCCCACCTTTGAATGTCTCACCTCTTCTGAACCTTCCGAACTTTACAGTGATTACCTCGAACAGCAGGCGGCCCAAGGCAAGGGGGCCTTTCTGCAAGCTCTGTGGACGGTCTTGGCCCTTCCCAAATTGTATCGATTGGCGTACAAGGCCTGGAGGCGACATGGACCTCAACCGTTGGCCCCTTGGATTCTCTTGGCTCAAGCCGTCTTGGATGGCTGTTTTGCACTCAAATGGCCCGAAAGCGTCTTCCAAATACCCGAGACGTGTTCCATCTGTCTGAGTCCGATGCATTGGCCAGAAAAGACACATTGTGGCCATGTATTTCACATGCGGTGTTTACTGCAACACCTGGAGGTGAGGAATACCTGTCCTCTCTGCAGGGCGCCCAACCCCATACGAGCAGCCTCGTAGAGGAGGGATTCCCAGAAAAATGGGAGATGGATGACTGGAAAGGAGCATAGCTCGGGACCAGTCATTCATCTCCCATTTTTTTGGGATACTCTCAGAGTCAAGGTAGGAAACGAAAAAAAAAACTGACACAATTGTTAGAACATTGTGCAAGACCAATAAAATGTGAAAGATGAAAAGCAAATCAGGGTGACATTCCATATAGTATACAAATTGAGGGTTTGGAACAGCCATGGGAGAATGTTTGCTGGAAAGGAGCATAGCTCGGGACCAGGAATCATTCTTCCATTGGCGGGGGTTTGGAAACGACAAGAAAAAAAAAACTCTGACACATTGATTCAGACTGTGGCTGGAACATTGTGTGTAAGATTCACAATGGAAGGTTGACACATTTTTTGAGACTGTCCCTGGAACATTGTGTAAGATTCACAATGGAAGGCTAATAAAATAAAATATCGCAAAAGCCAAAAAAAAGAATGTGAGGCAAGTTTGAAATATCTTTCAGGAGCTTGACAACCAAACTCTTGGCAGAGCTCAAAAAGTTTAAAACATTCTACCTCTCTAAAAAAAAAAAAAAAAAAAAAAAAAATTTTTTTTTTTTTTTTTTTTTTTTTAGAGAAGCTTACACGATTTAGTTTCAAAGGTTTGCTAGTAAACTTGAAAGTTGAGAGATGGCTGAACGAGGTCGAACACTATTATCGTTACACTATTGCTTTTCCAACGCCATGTATTGAAAGAAATTCTATCCACTCTTTTTCCTTGCAACAAATTTTTCAATATTTTATTTTCAACTGACATGTTTTGTACTTTAGCGTTCAACTCATATTCTTTTGTTTTCAACTCATATTCTTTTGTTTTCAACTGACATGTTTTGTACTTTAGCGTTCAACTCATATTCTTTTATTTTCCATTCATATTCTTTTGTTTTCCATTCATATTCTTTCATTTTCCATTCATATTCTTTTGTTTTCAACTCGTCAAGTTCCTTTTTCAACACGACTTTTTCCCTTTGAATCAAATCTCTTTCCTCGGCTCCCTCCTCGACCTACACTATTTTATTATCGTATAGATTCAAATGCAGAGGTTCCTCCGTTTCCTCGTAGCGCGGATACAAGGGAATCACACAATTTAAACATTTCCAGCCCGTCACATGGATCGGACATTATACCATGGGTCCCGTACACGCTTGGCAGCCCAACATTTTTATTTCCCACAGTCATTTTTCTATTCCCCCTGGAAAGAGGGTACTGAGAAACGCAATACTATACGGGTGCAAGGGTCGATTGATGCGAAAATGAGACGCTTAAATTGTCAGGACCCTTGTCACACGAGGGTCCACTCTCGTAGACGAGGGCCCCACGCCAAGAGGGCAACGTCGTGAGAGGGCTCGCCTCCCATGTTCCAACAACACCCCTATTGGAATGATTCTCTGTCTTTTCTCGACATACCAACGTTGTAATGCCTACACTTTATAGGTCGCTGCTTTCCCCCAGCTTGACTAGTCTCATTGTCCCTCCCTGACCTACCTCCATTGACATGGGTCGTTGCCCAGCGGGACAAGTCTCCATTTCATTTGTCCCCTCATCCAGGATGAAACAATTTTTTGTTCTCGCGCCCCATATTTTTTAAGAGGAAAAAATTTTCAATCAACACACCCCAAGGGACATGATTCTGACCTCCTTTCCAAAAAGGTCGTTTTCCATTTTCAATCATTTTTGGAAAGGGTCACGGTGCTCGACTATTTTTTCGACCGACTGTACAATGGCCTGAAGGAATACAGTGACGTAAATGTTATCCCTGATTGTCAATTCTACTTAGAGAACAATATAATTAATTTGTTTTGGAAATGAATTTTGTATTATTTCCTGTGTCCTTAAAAGCATTTACTCGCTTTCTCAAAACCAATGCATCGTGTATTTTTTTTATTTTATTTAATGTAACTTTACAAGTTATAATTATTTTTATTCATAATTTTAGTTTAAATCTTATTTTCAATTTAATGAAAAGAAAATTAAAATTAAAATTCCATTCCTGGAGAACATTTTTTCGTTATTTTTTTTTTTAATATGTTCAGGAATAATTTAATTTTGACAAGTAAAAGGGGTGTGAACAGAAGTCAATCAAAACAACTAATTTCTCTCTCGTTTTCTTTAATTCTGGTTTCCTTATTAAACAATAATAAATATATATTAGTGTAATATAAGGTAACTAATTGTTTAAATATATAATTGTATGTTGTAATAAGTTTCCTGAATAAACTTCTGCTCTTTATTTAAGTCTTACCAAACAGTAATATCCCAACTGATTTATTTTTTGGTTTCTTTTTCTGTACTGAATTGGCTAAGCATTTTTTGAAAAATTTATTGTTGTTCTTTTCTTTCTTTTTTTTTGTTATTTTTATACTTATCAATTATTTAATTGTTTTATACATTTTGATAGACTTCAGTGCTTGCATTAGTCATGGCCGAAAATATGATCCGACTTCAAGAGGAGTTGAATAATATCCCTTTAGCTGACGAAGATGCTCAAGGTAAGTATAAAAACACCCTTTGTTGATTTAAATAGCTGTGACTTTTTTAAAAAAAAGTGGTATTTAATAATGAAAATACAATTCCATTGAAAAGTATAGTAAAATATTTGTTTTTTCTAGATGATAGTGATGTGGAAACTGAAGGTACTGAAGACCACCAGGATCTTGGGCATCAGAGTTTTGAATCTATTCCATCTGCATTTACAAATGGCTCAAACAGTCCTGCACCACCTTGTAAGCTATATTTTAATGCTTGCACATCATTCTGTAAAAAGATTTATGTTTCCAGTGTAATCTTTAATGTAGTAAATATATAATACACTCCAAAACATTTATCATACCTTATTAAACATGTATTTATCAAACATTGTACAAATAATTTTTGTGTGATTTTAATGTTTTCAAATTTGTGTGTGTGTTGAAGTTGATTCTAGTTTTGTTATAGTTAAAGATTGTTGTTAAATTTGTTATAGTTTATTTGTAAGAAAGTAGCCTTTAAATTAATGAAATGTGAACAAATATTTGTTATGCGTTGCTTGTAAATAAATACTTAAAAATAGATTGAGAAGAGAATTTTAAATTTAAAAATAGGTAAATCATTTTGTATAACTTGATTATAACCAATATATATTTAAAGGAACACATTCTTATTATAATTCTAGTTTAAATTCCTACTGTTACATAGAAAATAAATCTTAATTTTTTGTCCTTCCTGGTTATTAAATGATAAGAAAAAAAGTAAGTGTCCGATTTTATTCTGTACAAAGTGAAACTTAATAAAGAGTATTTGTAGATAAATTATAAATTTTAATACTTTTCGAAAATAAAAAAAATCTATTGGTTATTTTTAAAAAGATATATATTTGAAAAGTCTACAGAAAATTTAAATATTGGTGAAGATGAGATGTGATTCTTTTCAAAAACTATTACTCTAAAAATTAACTTAAATGGTAATTATAAGATAGTTTGAAACATTATGAATGATCGATAATTCTTAAATAAATCTGAATGATTTTTCAGTTTTCAAGAAAACATCTTTTACTTTGTAATTGTTGTAGCTTTCAATAAAATGCCTTATGCAGTTTAACACATTGACTATCAACTGAAGTAACATAGTTTGCGTTATTGACCAGGATGTCAACTACAAATTATCTTGTACTTTGTTTATCTGCCATATTTGTGCATCTATGAAAATATTCATAGTATATCAATGTAAATTTGAACTTTGTACTGTTTGTATGATAAATAATTTGTAAATATTGGCTCTTTACGTCGAAGTTCAAAAATGCATTGTGACAGTCTGTGTTCAGTGAAAAATTAAGTATAATGTATAAATTATAATATGCAAGAAGTTATAAATTACTGAAATTAATAATATTCTGAAAGAAACATTTCAAACTTGCAGGCTGCTTGAGGATCAGAACAAGTATCTTTGTAATGTGGCCAAAATAACTACATGAAACAAACTTGGTACTTGCATTTTATTCCATTGACCATGAATATTGATGAAATGTCTGGCACTTGTTGAACAAAAACTAATTATTTTGTCAGCAAATTGATCTTTATGGCATTTAAAAGTAGGGTGCTAGTTTGATATCAATGGGCATGCACCAAAGTTGTTGTTTATGTTCGTCAAGATGAGATAACATTACAATATGGTTACCTTGATATTTTTATCGTCTTGCAATGGTGGTTGCCATAGAGATAACATATATTTAAAATAATTACTTTTTAATTTCTATTCATTACTAATTTTAATATATATTATGTAATTATTTTATTAATAAAATATAAAAATACAATTATTATTATATAAAATCATATAATATTTGTTATTTATAAAAAATTTATATTTTTTTTTATAAATATTATTACATATGTTATTTATTTATAATTATTGTGTTATGAGTATTCTTATGTATAATTTTTATATTACAATACGATGATTATTCTTTTCTATAACTACTATTAAATGATATTATGATTATTATATATAATAATTATTATTAAACCATACTATATGATTGTTAGATATAATATACTTTAATAGTAATTATAAGATTTTTATCATATACTGCATAATATTATTAATACATGTAACTTTTTATTATATTATGTTTACATTCATTATTTATTGATTGATCTTGGTTATTCTCAATCTTTTCCTATATTCATTTGAAATATATTTCAATGTATTTCAAAACAATTCTTTAGACTCGTCTTCCTGACAATTTTTTTACTGCTGGGCCACCATCTTGAATTCCATTCCAGCGACAAAAAATACTGCTTGGTGCCTTGCCCATGATATTAAACTAGTTCTGTGTGTTGTATTATTTTTTACATTGGTTTTTATTACTTAACTGCGTACATTACTTATGTATTATCACAACTTTGCTACCATATTAGTAACTTTTTCGTTGAAAAGGAATGACAGTTTACAAAATAAAGTTATTTGTAATATGCATACGTTTTTGTACAATTTATTTTTTTAATTAATTTTTATTTGATTTTTAAAAATTGTTAACTTTTAAACAGAATTTGGGAATTATTTTTCAGTTAGAAATTTTTACACAAAATATATTAAAGATAATCTTATAGCTGTTATAAAAAAAGCTGGTGACTTTTTTCAAATTATTTGGCATTTCTAATTCCAATGTAATGATTACAGTTTTTGGTGCTTACGTATTCTCACATCCTATTGGTGATGTTATGTGAAACGAAGCACATGATTGCCAATTCAGCGCATGCAACACAGGTAAAATTGGGGTTGCCACAACTTGGCAAGTTAACTGGAATGTTAGTGATTGTTGCAACAATACATAGGTACCCAGGTTTTTACTCTGTAATTCCAAAACTGTTTCTCCCAAAGTATAACTTCATGACACAAAAATTTGAACATTTGGACTAAAGTGTTATGCTCTTGAAACAGTTCATCCTTTTTTTTTTTTTTTTTTGATTTAACAAATCCCACAAACTTTTTGCTAGAAATTTGGAGTAAGATGAAAATCGGCAGAGAGAGAAAGAAGGGGAAATGTTAAAACATCTACATAAACCAAACACAAGTGAAATTGCCTACAGTATTTCTCAAAACACATCAGGAAATCATGTCTTTTTATTACCATGAAATAATAAATTGGGTTACCAGAAATTGGTGCATTTCTAAACTTTGATAATTTACCAACATGTTTACCAGTTTTTTTTTTTTTTTTTTGCAATTATACATAATTATTTTACTTAATCCATTTACATTTCTAAGAAATAATTTTATGCTTTAAATATATTTTATTTATAAATTCAGTTGAGTGCTGTGACTTTTCACTACCAAAATGGTTTAGATGGAAGTTTTTCTAATTTAATTTTTTTTCTAGATGACAAACAAAAGTATACTATCTGAAATTATAATTAATCTCTAAATTCAGAAAGAACTGTATCTTATCAAAATGAATCAAATTTTTATATTAATTTTATCTTTATCGCTAAATTTTTGTGATGATTGCATAAGAATACATATGTGTTAAACAGTAATACATCTTGAAATGGGAAAATAATCAGCATGTGATAGGTACATAATATACTTAATACTTCTTGATATGGAACAATTTTATAATTTTTTTTTTGAGTCAGAATATTTATATAAAATGTAACTGTATTTCATGGATCAAATGATTGCTATGTATTCAGATTTCAATTATATGTGTGGTAGCCTGCTGTGATTATGTTAATAATGTAAACTTATGCAATTGAAATAATTAATATGAGACTTTTACCAAAATTACTCAAGTACTGCAAGTAGATGGGAACTTATACTGATGAAATTGTCTAAAAACATTTTCATTGCTTGTAGAAATATCATTGCTAGCATCATTAATATGAAATATCGAATGTTACGGTAAATTTTTCAACTTGAAAATGATTGCTATCTCATTTTTTTTACTTTTATAGATATACACTAAAATGCAGGTAAAGTTGGTATAATTTGATTTTTTTTCTTATAGCTTAAAAAGCTGTTATTAATAGTTGAAAAGGTACTAATTACTGAACAACGTGGTATATGTAAATATTAATTTGAAAATTATATAAAATATCTACTATTTTTATTTGAATAAATTTAATTTTGTTTTCAAGAAAGCAAAAATAAAGTTGTTTATTATGTATAATTGAGTAATTTTTCTATTTAATTTGGGGCTGAACATAATTATATATATTCATTTTAATGTATATTAAAAGAGAAAAGATTATTCAATTCTGAATTTTTCCTTGACGGTTCGATTCAAATTTTTTACTATCAAAAATATTTGAATAATTAGAAATTTAAATTTATTAGGAATTATGATATATATATATATATATAATTTTTTATTAAATTTTGTAGAATATTCATGAGATCATTCCTCTATATTTCTTCTAGAAGATTTGATTGTTTCTTGTGATTTTTTTCAAATAGTATTGGATCCTGATTTAAGCTCTGATGAAATGGAAGAAAAGACAAGACTTATTTCACAAGTCTTGGAATTGCAAAATACCTTAGAAGGTAAAAAACCTTTAAGATGCTTAATTTTTTTAACCTTATCTTAAATACTTTTTAAAAAATATTTATGTTAAAGCATATTTTATTTATATTAAACACTAATATTTGTGCACAGTATATCGATATTTTATCAAGCAATGGTTAAAATGATATAAAATGTATTGATTAATGCTAATGGTACTCTTTTCAAAGGCAATATTTTTTCCTAAACAAATATTTTTTAAAAAGAATTTTTAACTAAACCCTTGAATGAAGAGAAAACAATAGTATGAACACAAATGATTGAAAACTGAAACCACTGAAAGAGAAAGAAAAATCATAAGTTTAAAAAGATTATAAAAATGTTTATTCCAATGACAATTTTCAGCCAAAATATAACACATGGGCTGAAAAGTCCCGGGCCTAACAAAGAAAATAGTTTTTTTGGTTCAAAATTAGCTTTATTCATCAACGTAATCTCCATCAAGAGCAACGCAATCATTCCAGCGCCGCTCTAACATTTCAATACCACTTTTGTAGAACGATTTATCTTTTGCCTCAAAATAGGCCTCAGTTTCAGCGATAGCCTCTTCATTCGTGCGAAATCTTACCGGCGAGCATTTTTTTCAGGTCTGCGAACAGCCAGTAGTTGCATTGCTTTGCTTGAACGGTATTTTTTCCCATCAAGCAGCAGTGTAAAATTAAAACACGAAATTGTTTTTGATCCATTGTTCTGAAAATAACAAAAGTAGCGTCACTCTTAGCACAATAACTCACAAACTAATGAATAGAATATCATGAAACTTTAACAGCTGTGTTTTGAAGGTTAGTATTAACTGAAAAAAAGGTGACTGCAATAAAAATAGCGCCATCTATGTGTTAGGCCCGGGACTTTTCAGCCCATGTGTTAGTTCTTACTCCATAGAAATCCAATGCATTTATTGTTACATTTAATAATTTGATTGTTACATGATTCAAACAGTTAATATATATATATTTGAGACTTTTTTTTATTGAGTCAAGTTTGTTATATTTTGTAAGGAAGTGTAATTGTCTATAATTTGACACCCTGTGAAATTGTTTTCCTAAGAAATTATGTATTTAAAAGTATAACTAATAGAGCTTGCAAGATTATTGTATTGGTCTTGTGTGAATGCAAATAAAATAATCCAGTTCCTTATTAACATGGATTTGAAAAGTTGAAGGGAGAAGGGGATACCAGCTCAGCTGTTTACTTTGTTTTCTGATCTAATGTTAGTATTTGAGACTCAAATGACCTCCTGTTGGTATGGTGTGGAAGTTAGAATACAGGGTGCAGGCTTCATCACTTGACTGTAGTTCAAAATTATGAGCTCTGTCGTGAAAAGCCCTCTTGCAGCTTTATAGTGTGATGTTAATATAATTCTGACTAGTTTAAGATAATGCGATATAATGGGTTCTAATCAATACACCTTGTACCAGAGAGAGTGGCAGTGAGAAATATATGATCAATTCTAAATTTACATAACAAATTGAAACTGATTCTGCTTATGAAAAGTGATTTGTGTGTATCAAACTAGACTGATTTCCAAGTAGAATGATATTATTATAAAAGTTCATTAATTAACCCGTTTAGGACTGGCATTTGGATAACACGACATTACATTCTAATTTTTTTTATAAAAAAAAAAACATTTTTCTTATTATTTTTCAGTTAAACTAAAATTTTAATTTTATTTTCAATTGCAAAATTTTCACATCTAAATCGAAGGATTTTTTCATGTTGTGAAGAAAAAGAATTGAAACTTGGGCAGTCTGTAATGGGTTAATAAATTTGCTAATGATTAAAATTGAAAAAATTTTCTTTTTCAAAGCTGTGAGACTTTCTTCCTTTAGAATTTTAGTTACATGTTTTAGATTCTGCTGCCTATCTATATAATTCTTATATTTTTTTAATCTTAGTGAAATTATTCACTTGACTATTATAGAAAAACAGATGCTTAAATTATCTTGATTTTCACTAAGAAATTTTAGATATAAATTAAATTCTAAAAGTTTAATTCCTTCAAATTTTGGAATATGTTTGTTTTATGTTTTCATGAGGGAAAAAAGGGTGTAATAAGTTGAATAATGATAGGCTTTAATGTAATAGCATGACAAGTATCTTCATAGATGAAGTCTCCAGAACGATTGAAACTTCTTCATAAAGAAAAAGAAAAATTTGTAATGGAATATACACATGCAAACTTCTAGTTACATAATCATAGCTTAACTGATATTTATATTCTCAAGTCTTATGCCCTTTTGTAGATTTTTTAATATAAATTTTATTAGTGTTTTTCACCATGGCTTTTAGTTTGAACATAATCCAGAGATGAAGATGATATACACTTTTCACAATAAAAATATTTGCTGTTAATTTCATAATAAAATGACGATTGAGAAACAAATAACAGCAAATGCATTTTTGACAATGGCAAAGACATTGTGTTTGCTTCATTTCCTATTTATAGTTATAATGTCCCAGTCAATGGGGTTGTAATTGGGTTAAGAAGCACAAGAAATGACATGCACAGTTAAGATTGTGGAAAAATGTACAAGAAAAACTTATTTGTTCACATTCTTTTATAATATAACTTATAGTTTTCAGTTTTGGGTATTTTAATTTATTGATTACAAGTTTAGGTAAAAATTCGGTAAAAGATATAGTTTTTCTTTCATGTGTATATGTAGCATTTTAACTAAGGTACATGTGCGTGTGCGTACAAATCTTTTTATAATTGAATGAATATGAATTTGACATAATTTAAATATTTTTAAAAAGTGCTTATAAAAGTGTAGTTTAAGTGCCCCAAGTTTTAAAATCTACAGTTATATTATTTATATATTTTGAAAATAAGTTTTTTTGGAGGCCTGTATGTGTTTATCAAGAGTCATCAAAATGCATTAAACCTTTTCTAGTTTTCTTTCGTCATATTTCTAAAAGAGCAAATATTTCCAATTATTATTTGAGTAATATGTCTTTAAGTAATTGAACTAAAAGTATTTTTGAAGTGAAAACTTCTTTAGCGGCGTTGGGCACTTTTTGGTAGGGGAAAATCTTATGGGTTCGCATCACTGACATGCTCTGACTGGCGCATGCGCAGTGTGCTGTTCGCCTTAGACACTTTTTGGATGGATGAAATCTCGTGCGTTCGCGTCACCTGACATGCTTATAGCAGAAAATCTGTAGCTATACAGCTGACGTATAGTGCTGGGTAAATCTTAGTGAAATTGAATGATAAGTGAAAACTTCAATGTGTATATACTGTGCAATGCTCATTGCGATTCCGAGAATGGGCAATACATATTAATGGTTGCCGTTTATATTTCGCCTGGAAAATCTATGAGACAGATACAACAATTTTTATTCGAAAATTTGATGATTTATACAAAAGAAAGTTCTGAAATACTCGAAAAAAGATTTGGCGAAAAATATGATAATGTACCAATGATTTTAAGTGGAGACTTCAATATTTACTTTGCAGAACGATAAAAATCTACCACTAATAGAATTTCTAAATGAAACAATTTAAATATGTAAAATGATCGAAAATTCACGACGATCAATGCGGTTTTTACGCGATACTTAGATAAATTTGAATTAACATTTTCCTTTCTTACTTTAGTTACCATAAGCCTATTGTGACTTTTTTAGAACAAAATGAAATAATTGAAAGTACAAAAAGTCTAAGTATTGTTGAAATTAATGACGACAATGATGCAGACAATTAAAATAATGTTACAAATCAAGTACATTGAAACTTAAGTAAATACAAATACTATCCATAAATAATATGATTGTATATTAATTGTTATTTCAATTGAATTGTATTTATATTTTGTCATGATCTTGTACAGCCCGTAATATATTTGAATAATAAAAAACCATATAAACATGCATTTAGTTGTTGCTCGGTGTGTCAATAGATGTGGAAACCAGATTAATGTTGATAATTTTAATTGAAACATTATGAAATTTCAAATTTCAATACTAAAAAATCTAAATTTTCACTTCTATTGGCAGTCTCTATAACTGCCAATTTTTTTGATCATAAAAATCAAAAAATTAAATCTCAATAAAATTTGATCTCAATTAAAAAAATTTGTTTTGATCATATTACAACACTGAAGTTTTACATTGCTTGAAAATATCATGCTTTATAAATAACAGATTTTTTTTTAAATTGTAATATTCCTTACCATGAATAATTTTATTTAACATTTTTCCCCTTTATCATTTTTCTATAATAAATATAATTCTTTTATACACACTACATTTTTATTCATGTTTAACTATGCAAAGTTATGTTAATTTAAGTGAAATAAAACTTTTTTAAAAATATCTTAGTTGACTTTGGATTTTCAGAAATTTACTATTCTTGGTTGGATTTATCAATGAAAATTTCAATTGCTATACTCAGCCATGAAATACACAAAATATATTTTCGTCCTACACTTTAAAAACTCTTAAAAAAAATTTTGCAGTCTTAAAATTAAAATGATTTTCGAAATTACTATAATAAAATATAAAAATATCCTTCCTCCCCCTAAATTTATTGTGAGGAACTTTGAAATTGGTACTTCTACTAGAGAGATACCTTTGAAAACAATACTTTGCCTTTTTTTAAAAAATATAAAGTTATGAATTATTAATTAAAAGTAATATATTAAAAGTGGTACTTTCAGTATTCAAGATTTTAGGAATGAATAAAAAATATTTATAAAATTAAGTGTGTTTTGAAGAATGAAGACAAAATTTCAATAAAGGTCAGGTTGAATTTTTTTTTTTTTTTTCCAATTCTTAGAGGGAACATATTTTATCACAGTTGTTTTTCCTTATATCAGAAAAAAATGTTTATAGCATATGGTATGAAATTTAGATGAAATATGAGATGTATTTCTTCAATGTATCTGTTATTTCTTTGAAAAATTACTTCTACGAAAATAGGCTAGTCTATAACTCTTCTAGGTTTTTGAGCTTAGTATTTCATCACTTTCAAAATAATTCAAGCATAAAATTCCAATTTTTTAAAAAAATTTATTTCATTTATTACTTTGAAGTTTAAGCCTATAGTTCATTAATGTCCTGTGATCTTTTTTAGATCTTTCTCAAAGAGTAGATAGCGTAAAAGAAGAAAATTTGAAACTGAAATCTGAAAATCAAGTTCTTGGACAATATATTGAAAATCTTATGTCTGCCTCTAGTGTGTTTCAGTGTACATCTCCAAAATCAAAAAAGAAGTTAGTCAACTAATATTTTTCACCATTTTGATAAAAATTGGTTTTTATTTATATGAAATGTCTCTAAACTATATTCTTTGATGTTTATTTAAGTTTTATAAAATGCTTTTAAATATGTTATAAATACATTTACCAAGTATTTCCTATCTGATCAAGTCCAAATTCCACTAGAAATCATTCTATAGAATGAAAACTGCTGCAAAAAGAAAGTGTTAAATCAAATCACAAGAGCCTCAATGAGGTATAGTCTCACTAATATTGTTCATGCCATGGACCATGATTCAAAATTATGAAATCTTTACTTGCAGTTTTACTTTTGTATAGTATTTCATACAAAATAGATTGAGAAAGCTTTTCAATTAAATACTTTCATATTTCATTCAAAATTTTTATTTAGTGTATTATTACACATAACATATATGTGCAGTTTAATTAAATAATTATGTTGATTTCCATTAGTAGAAATTATATAATATCCAATATGTGGTAATATAAAAGAAAGTAAAACTGTATTGCTTCTGTAAGTTATGTAAGTAAACTAATATGTATTAAAAGCACACACTCTTTTTAGATCTTTCTCTTTCAACAGTAAGAACTTATTTAATCAATGATGTTACAAAAGATTTTTGTATGAGTTGGGCTTATTGTGATTTTTAGATGAACCATAAATAAAATTCACATTATGAAATAAAAAAAAAGAAAGATGGTCACAATTATTTCATTACATTGGGCATATCAAAATAGAGAAATAATGAAGAAAAACATGCTGAGTTAAGGCTGGAAATATGCAAATTCAGTGATTTAAAATGTGGCATACAATGGATACATGTTGGAATTCTGGGGTGTCATATCTTTAGGTTGTCCCAAGAACTCAAATTAGTTGTTTTACTGCTACATGAAAGCTAAACAAGGTTAGACTGTATGCAAAAAAAAATATATGGTTTGTGTCTCACTTATTTGAGCTGCCATCATATTCAAGGGAGCCAAAAAAACTCGGCTTGAGTATTATTTACTGATAAGTGTAGATATTGTGGTGAATACTGCTGCTTGTGTGTGGTGTTATAAAATAATAATAATATTCTAGAGTCCTAGAATTGTCTTTTCCTGGATTTATTGGTAACAATAACTTTCAATAATAAACTTAACAATCTTTAACAATTTAAACCATTACATTAATTAGACTGAAACTAAAGAGAATTCTAATATTCAAGATAAAAATCCTAGTAAACAACGGCACCTGGTACGCCGAAGCCAAGAATTACGAGTAAACATCAGCACTTCTAGTTATGCTGAAACCAAGTTCAAGATTCAACTGAGACAGTATCTGTTACATATGGTTTCTATTGAGATAGACAATGTGGGGTCTGAGGGTGGTGTCAACCACGCAGACCACCCGGTCCATAATTCACAACAGATATAGTCTGAACACTGATTCTAGATATGCTTTAATCTAGAGAAAGGAAGAAACATACAACTGGTCTTCCCTAGTCCATTTAATATTCTGTTGTGGCAATCGTGGTGTAATGGTTTGAGGAGGAATCATGACAAATGGCTGTATATATCTTTCAAGGAGGTTGGAGGTTCTGTTACTACTTGAAGATATATGGATGAGGTATTGAAATCTTTAGTTAGACTGTTTAGTGGTGCTGTCAGCCCAAAGTTTTTGTTAATGGATGACAACGCTCAGCCATATCAAGCATGTATGGTGTCAGAATACTTTAAAACAGAAGATATCACTCAAATAGATATCACCTTAATCACCTGATCGATTATATGTGGGATGACATAGCGTATTGAGTTTTTGAGTGCCAAATTCCTCCCCAGACCTTCCAAGAGCTGAAAAGTTCCCTGTCGTGAGTGGTGAGCAAGTCTTAACTCTTAATCAACACTTAGGTGAAGTCAATGAAATAAAGATGTGATGTATACATATCTGTCCAAGGTGGCTATATACCATGTTAAAGGAAAAACAAGAGATTAATTGATTTTTCTAATTTTTATAGATTTGATTTTAATATCAATGTTTTGCAAATCAACTATCGAACATTAAAATTTATGTTAACTAATACTTTTGTACAAAATTCTATTAATAACTTTTCATTCAGTATAATTTCATTTAATTTTTGTGACCAGAATATTAATTCTGCCTTTAAGATTTTAATGCTTTTAGTTATGTTATTACAAATCACTGAATATATAAAAATAGTTATTTATATTTTGCATTAACATTTTCTAAATAATTCTTCTGTATAAAATCTGTATTTTTAAAATAAATTAATGAAATCACTGTATTTTTACTTTTCAGGGGTTCCTTCAAAGGGAAAAAGTGAACTAGCTTTCTCTAATGACTTATTTTTGGCCTTTTGAAAAATCACTAGTCTACTTAAAAGCACGTCAAATATATGAATGCTTCTTTGCTTTTGTAACAGCCTACTTTATGAATCATTCTTACAAATGCTTATGTAACTTCAAATTAATTAGGTACTAAATTAGTGCATGGACTTGAAAAGTAACATATGAATGTCATGCGAGATTTGTCGAACTTTTTTGATTGCATCAAATTAATCTGATAAACTTTTAAATATAATTTAAGGAAATTGTTAAAACTCATATCCAGTTTTAAGGAAACCGGGAAAATTGTATATTTTTTCAAATCATAAACACATATGTTTTAAAACATCCTTAAGAAGCATTCTAAATAACACTATTCAGTGCAGGTAGTGTATTTTATTATTCAAGTCCTTACCATGTATTAAGCCTGAAGCTTCTTATTTATTTCTGTTATTATATGTAAATAAGTGCTTTCTTGTGTGTTCTTTTTCAGTTTTTTATTGCATTTTTATTATATTAATAAAAATTGTTTATATAGTTTCATTTCTTTAATCAAATTAATAACTGGCTGAATGATATAAAATACTATGTGTGATTCTTATGGTTGAAACATTTGAGTGTCAAGACCAAAAGTAGAGCGACATTTTTTACATTTGTGGGGAGTCTTTATAAGCATGTTGAATATAATCGAACTATACTAACCTTCAGAAGTAAAAATGAAAATGATACAGTTGATAACTTATCAGTATTTTATAATCAAATTACCATTTTACTCGAATCCAAGCTGCATATTTTTTTCGAATTTAAAAAATTGTGTTGGATGGGGGCAATTAGTGTAAAATAGTTTAGAACCTATAATTGCTCTATTTTTCATTTTCCACAAAGACTTGTTGAGAATTTGAGGTGCAGCTTAGATTCGAGTTAATAGGATATGTAGTGTAAATTCTGTTTCAACAAAACACTCGCTCTCAGTGAGTTACACCGCTAGCGACAGAAAAAAATCAGAGAAAGTTAAAAAGTTTAGAAATAATAATAAGAATACATAAACAGTTTTATCAATAAAACTTACACATATAAATATGATATATTCAGCTATGAGATTATATAAAAAATTGTTCAAAGTAAACTGAAAAAAAAAACTATTTTTCAAAATTTTACCTTGGAAGAAAAGTTACTATTTAATAAATATACATTAGGTTTTGAATTAGTTAATATATTTCTATCTTTAAAAGTTTTTTTTTTTGAGTGATTCAAAAAAATTAATGTTGGTCCTATATGATAATTTTACGATTATTAGAAATATATTCACATCCACTACAAAAGTTTATTTAAAATTTTTATATCACATGTAATAAAATTACTCAATTGGAGAAGCATCTTTGTTTCTTTCAGTTTGTTTAGCAGGAGGTACTTTTGGAGGCAGAATAATAAATTTAATTGCATCACCCTTTTTTCTGATATCAATAATCCTACCTTGATCTTTTAATTGTTCTTGGATTTTTTCAAAGACTGTTTTCTGTAAAATAAAATATTTTAGAGTAAGCAAAAATACAAAGAATTTAGATAAAGTGCATATTGCTAATTAGATGTATGAAAAAACTGTTAAAAGTTAAGAAATGAATTAAATTCTGATAACCTATGATGTGTTGCTTCAAGGGAACCAAGCATATGATTTCTAGTTGTGTTTCAACAAACAGTTTCCTTTTGTGTATTTTTTCTTCCTTTCTACTTATTTCCATCTAAATCTAAAAAAATTATGATAAAATTAATTCAAAAGCACAACATTTTTTACCTCAGATGCTCAAATGTTAATATTTGCAGGCCATGAAGGTATTTTTTTAAATGTAATGTTGAAAACTGAAAGCACATTTAGAGTTAGAAAAAACTATTAGTTTGAAAACAATTCTTACCTTTTAATACAACTGTATATGGTTATTCTTAAATTGTTTACACTGAAGTTACCACACATAAAGAATTACAGAATTCAAAAGCGCCATTTAAACTTAAAATACAGCAGAATAAATAATCTTTTATTTTGCCAATCATTCTTCACCAATGTGGCTTTGATAATGTAAAATTATCAAAATATTTTGTCATATTAGTGCATAAATTATCTGAATCATGAATAATCAAATTTAACTAGTTGAAGACGAAAAAATTACCTTTAATTCTGACATATCCTGAGATCCCATAACAGCAACATGGACTTCACAATTTTTTGTCATCCACTTTTGTATAATTTGCAATTTTGTGGTCAAATCATGATCTGAAATACGACAATTAATAGGAAGTTTCTTCAGGGCTCGAGAAGTTGATGTCTTACTTTCTGCTTTTAGAAGATCAGCACTTGAAACTAACTTATAAGCAGGATACATTTTGCCATATTTTGGATCATCAACTCTTTCTAATCTATAAGCAAAAAGAAATGTGTATATATATATATATATATATATACATTTCTGACATTAAATATCAATTAAAAATTTGCTTTTATCATTTTCTTAAACATATAATCAAATTGTAGCACAAATCTTGTATCATTACATCTTCTTAACTATTTTCTATTCTGATCAAAAAAAATTCTAGATTTTAAAAAGCTTTATTTAACATAAGAAAACTTGAGGCAAATATGGGATTAAGGATTTATGGAGTATAGGAAAGTTAACATTTTTTACTGCAGCAAAGTTAACTTGCAAAATGTCTATTTTGTGTAATGGATAACACATCCTTGCTTTAATTATTAATACATTATGAATGATTAAAAAAAACCATTATTATTAAGTTGGTAATATTAAACAGATCTTTTAAAGAATACACCAATTTCATTTTATGAGTGTTGTAGTTGAGAATCAACTCAATTTATCTTATAAATGTAATGAATTTGAAATACATGCATCAAAATTCTATTTAAAGAGTAAATACACAATCAAGAAATTTTTTTAAAAAATTATTTAATAATATCCATTTTTGGATTTTTTAAAAATACATGTCTTACCTCAACTAAAGTAATGTGTTTTTTTTTTTTTTATGTAGAAAAATTTATAGTTTTTTCTTTCACAGTATTTATTATCTATTTCAATTAAAATTTATTAATATAATTTATTATTACTCTTCACAAATATTTTTCCAAAATATAATCCTTTTTTCATATATTTTTAGTAGTTTATAATAATTTGAAGCAAAAGTAATTCAAAAAGGAATGCATATGTAATGATTTAATAAAATTTCATTTGATTTTTTTTTTTAAATAAACATTTATTTTGATAAAAATATGATAAAAGTTGCTTGATTTTTGAATTAATGTCATAGAAGCTACATGAAGACTATTGATTGGCAATGGATTTAATAATTTCAAAACCTAGTCAAGTCACAAAGATGACACTTGTATGGATATTTCCTTTTAACTCAAGACAACCTTTTTTGATGACTATAGTAATTTCCTTTTAACACACAACACAGACCAAACAACAGATCGATAAGTAAAACTGAAGCTGAACTTTGCAGGTCCCAGGTGCAAGAATATAGCACTAAAATTTGTATCTTGTGACAAATATGACATTTTTATAATGTAAAACTGAAAATAATTTATTTTAACTATATTTTTTCAAAGATACATTAAATCGCCCACCACTGTTTCAATTTTTGATCTCCATCAAGATTCATTTATCAAGTTATGTAAGAAAATATTATGTAAAGAAATTCTAAAATTTTTAGGCAACTAGAAAATATTTCGGAAAATGTCCTTGAAAAATTTTAATAATTCAAATGATTTTTTATATTCACTATGGTCTTTATTTTGATTTCACACTTTGTTGCATAAATGGATAGATTTATGCTACTGTTAAAAAAATTCACGAGACTAATAATCTACAACATGTGCCCAAAGAAAATTTAAATTTTTAGTATACTCCTATTGAAAGTTTCTTATTTTATTTGAGACAATTTCTTCTAGAAAATGGGATTCTTCTTTTCAGCAAGTAAAGTTATTTTTATTTTTGCAAGTTGATTTCTATGTTTTGCACTCCTTGGTCCCACAATTTTTCATTACCAGAATATCTGTTTCAAAAAAGTAACCTCAACCTTATTTGGTCAAATAACATCTTAGTTACTTTTTGGGGATAGGATCCTAATCAAATGCAAAGTAGGCTTTCACACACTTGGCTACATATTCCTTCCACTTATGAAAACACTTCTGGAAGGTTTCTTTTGGAATGGTGTTCAACTCCACAGTCGCATTCAACCTTATCTCACCTCGACTCTGAAAACAGGATACTTTCAATGGCATTTTCAGGAACAGCCAGAAGTCGCAAGAAGCCAGGTTCAGCATTGATAGTGTCTAGTATGTCCTGTCCAACTGCAAGACAGCGTTTTTTTATTCCACTGACAGAAGCTTGGGAATAAATTTCACAGCCACTCTGCGCATGATCACACAAAATTGCATGTGGAGAACTTGTATTGATCTCAACTTGTTCAGCAGTCTCTCATGTGGTTAAACAACAATCTTTCACTGTCAGATTTTCCACCTTTTCAACAATATTTGCATTTTAAGTGGTTTGTGGCCTCCCAGAACACTGATCACTCTCTACCAACATGCACAGCCACTTTTGAATCAGTTAAAACCCTTCTTAATTTGTGTGACCCCCCCCCCCATAGCATCATCGTTAAGAACTGATTGAATCTTATGAATTATTTCACTTAGAAAATCACCAAGCTTTTGAAATAAAAATCATTCAGTCATCTTTAGATAAATGAAAATCCAACAAACACATGTAACAGCACCTCACTTGGCTGTCTGCAGGAAACAACTGGTACATTGGAATGAAAGAAAAAAATTCAATCATGTGTATTAAGATGTCACCTCCCACTGTGCACAGTGGTGCCACTTTAGAGAATCTTTACTTTACGGAACTAATTTGATATCAGAGTGCTATGCGCCAAGTAGTGCTTGTTGTCAAATGATATGGAATCCAAGATGGCAGCCTAGCTGTAAGAAATCATCAGGAAAACAAATTTAAAGAATAGCTTTGAAATTTATTGAAATGTATTTCAAATAACCAATATCACTCAATAATTAATATCAATATAATATAATAATAATTACTATACATAACTATAATTGTATTATTATATTATAATAAATATATACTTATATGTAAATTAATCAACAATGAGTATAAATTAATAATTGCAGATAACTTTCAATATTCCAAAAACTTCAATCTCCACAAGATCCTTTAATAAATTTCATCGGACAGGGAACATTTAAAAATGCATTATTTAAAAGTAAAATAAAGCAAAATGTGCAATTTGCAGCAATAATTAAAAAAGCACAGCCCTCATAATCTTTAAAAAGAATATCCTGGTGCTCACCAATGATATTAGAAATATCCATATTTGAAAATAGCACATGGTACAACAGAAGACTAAAGCAGTAGCTTGAAGAATAATTTCAATGTAAATGGTTAAATTTTTACAGAAATCGAATTAAAATCATGTGAAATTAATTAGGTTACCAAAGAAAAGCAATAAAAATCAATGGTACTTACGCATTATCGTAACAATTTCAAAGTTCAGGACAACTCACCAAACTGGCAACTCTAATTTCACATGAGTCATACACACTGAATTGCAACCATGTGCTTCCTTTCATTTTATGTCACCAATACAGTTATGATAATGTGTACCAAATTAACAATAACATATGTCATCTCCATAGCAACCAAATTACCATACAATAAAAATATCAGGGTAACCATATTGTAGTGTTATCGCTCATCTTGGCGAACAAAAACAACTTGGTGTGTAGCACTCTGATATCAAATTAGCACAGAAACTGGTACATGAAATTAAAAAATAAATGTAGTATATTTATAAAAGTGAAAGTTTTATGTAACATTATAAATAAACATAAAATAACAGAACATTCATAATAAATAATTTTAAATAACAAAAAAGGTACTTGGTGGAAGTTTATATATATATATAAAAAAAGAGAGGAAATACTTATTTAATTCCTCAATACATAAAATTAGTGCATCACACATGTTTCACAAATTAAACTGAACTGAATAATGAATTCTAACCAATACTTACAGTAAATTTAATTTTTTTGCTAATTTTTCTGTTTCAGATTTTGGTTTTAAACCCAACATTTTATCGTTAGTATCCACCAGAGTCACCAACTCAACGGTTTCTGAAACTTTTTTCTTTGACTTTTTTTTCTCTTCCTCTCTTAAAGCATTAAACGTAGAAATATTGCATCGAAGATGATTTATTTTAGTGAATGAATTTATAATTTTCAGCATTGTAATTTCGTATTCAAAAGCAACCAGCAATAAAAAAAACTTAACGGTTAAATAAAATAAGTCACAATTAAATGTTATAATTACAAATAAATAGCGATATATATTCATTTACAATGAATGATAGGAATAGTCCTTAAAAATAAAAATCTTTTGTCAGATAATTCATATTACTTGATAATTTTCTTAAAAATTAGTGAAAAAGATTATTGAATAATTTATAAGAAGTGCACTTAATCATATAGTTAATTCATTGAAGAACAATATGAAAAGTGAGATTATTTATAAGCATCATTTAATACATGCGATATCTGAATCTAGTGTTTATTTACATTTACGAAAAAAAAACTTTCCTAGAGATGAGATGTCAGAATGATTCATTATCATCAAAGTTTAACTTAGTGATAATACTAATTTTTGTAGTTCCTCAATTTCACCCTTTAAAATATAATTTAAAATTAGTGTGAACTATAATAGATCATTTTCTTTTATATTTATTTTTTAATGTTGTATATAAATTGAATTTTTCTTTTGTGGATCGATTTCTCCGTATTGTCTCTTGGGAAGCTAATTTTTCTTTTAGTTTAATTATTTGAATTTCTTTCCATAATAATCTTAAAAAAACTATAGATTTCTGGATATAAATTTTAAATTAATAAAATGAAATCAAATATGGAAACTGACTTTTTCATATATTCATTCATTTATTTCATATATTCTTTTTTATATCATTTATTGGTCTAGAATGGCAGTAAGTCAATATTTTGTGGTGTGATTATTCGCATGACGTTAAAAAGAGAGCACTTTTTGGTTATCATCTCTTGAAAGGGAACTTCAAGGAAAAATATCATTGAACGATTCCTGTTTATTGGTATTTTTAAACCACTTTTGTGACAAATCAAACAATTACTGAGACATACTGGTTTTCACTACAAAATAGTCAATTTCCCAATCATCTTGAAACAATCCTTTTTTTTATTTTTCGCTTGCATGATATGAAAGATAGTTAAAAATTAGTTCCACTTATAAAATGAACGGTACTCCACTGTTGTCTATTATCACTAATGAGAAAAAAAATATCAATACGCACCCATACGACAGCAACAGCAAAAAGCAAATTTGATATATTTATTATTTTAACAAAGAATTTTCCCACCAAATTTTCATAAATAAAAAATAAATTTCTCAGAACAATGGGTTATGACCGGGCCACTAAAAAGGCCCAGGTGGGCTGCAGGTTGAATATCTCTGGACGAGACTATTTTTCTAATGATATTTTTACTTTCAGAAATGGATGCTAGAGGAAATAAATCTTTAATAAAGTATCATTTTGCAATCTGTTCCAATTTAAAAATTAGAGGAAGAAAAACAGCATAATATTTATCCTATTACTTAAAAGTAATTTACATAAAATATATAATATTTTAAAGTAACATATACATAATTTAATAAGTATCTTGTTAATTTGTACAGTTTATAATTAAGACTGTGTTGTAGCTTTAGCGTCAAAGTGCAATATTATTGCATTCAATATATTATTATTGTGTAAGGGCGATATTGTCGCGATACAAATTATTATTGAAAATTGGGTCGCCACAATTGCTAGTTTGAGAAGCACCGATTTAAAGTATCAGAAAACGATATTGCATAAATAATATAAAATAGAAAGGGTGAGCAATTGTGAATCTCAGTTATAAGAATCCTCTCTCTCTCTCTCTCTCACTCTTAGCAAATGAAGAAATCGTTAAACATTTCGTGTAGCTGACCTGGCTGGCAATAACTTTTATGTCTTGCCTTAGTATTGAAAGAAAAATGTGTTGGATGCAAATTTAAAATATATAAGTTCAAGTTGCTTCTATAGATTGCTTAATGTCATATGATGTAACAAAACATGAAAAGCACGGCACTTGTTATTTACCAATCATGGAACTTGATGAATGATTGATCAGAACTGTTGGGGAAGGTCAACAATAAAAGATGTAGGGAAGTAAAAATTGTTGAATGGGCAGTATGTCACGTTTGATATTTACACTGTTCTGTTGAAAATTGGATAAAAGAATATCTTGAACATAAGAAAAACCAACAGGCAACAGAATTAAAAACACTTGTCAATGGCCTTTGAGTGAAACCCTCTGCTAGGAAGCCGATTGTCATAGAATGCAGTGCAACAAATTTTTGCTCGTTTAACCGGGAGTGATCGCTCGGGGCACGGAGTCACGCCAGGTACACGGAATCTGTAATTCTGTGAAAAATATTTATTTGTAACCAATGACCTTGTCAATACACAGTATACTCCTGTTTGACATTCATCATGGGAACTAAAATATATTTTTCACTTATCTTCCTCCTTTTTTTTTAAGTGGTAAACATTTTTTGTGTACTTTTGAGGTACTTGGAGTGACCTGAGTTCCCCACGCGACCACATTTGTTCAAAGATATTTTCTCTCAACTACTACCTTTTTCCCCATGAATGATTTAGTAGTTTTGATTGATTTGTTGTACGACTCATTATGGTTCATTAATGTAAATTAACAGAATATAAAAAAATGAGCCTCTACTATCTCTATTGAATGAAATTGAAACTGATCAAACAAAGGACGAGTCTGATGAGATAATGGATGTTAATCATGATAGCGAAAGTAAATTTGAAAAATGCGATGGACATGAAACGTTTGGGTTAAAAGGAAAATTTTGAAATGCTTCCCAAAAAACTCCATCGAGAAAGATATGAAGCCCCAACACATACAATGAGCTAAGTAAAAAAAAAACAATAAACATTTAAGAAATTATTTATCGATCATCAAAGGACAAACAAACTACAATGACTTGAACAAAGTATGACAGTTTTTCTTGCAAATATCACTCATGTAATGTTAGAAAAAAGTTTCTGTGATTTGAGTTCTTCATTAAAGTCATGCAAATTTGAAATATTTTAGTTCAGTTACATTTAATTTTTTTTTCTCAAATTTTCATAGAAAAATTGAGAAATACTTGGTAAGTTGGTAAGTATAATTTCTCTTAGTTAAATTTTTCACTGGAATAACGATTTTTATCGTGTACAATAAAAATAATTATAAAAAACGAATGAAGTGATTCTCGATGTTACAGTGTCATCTTTCATTACCATACATACACAGCATATATGTCCTCAAAATCACTATTACGCGGCTAATGCAAATCATTCCGTTGGTCGATCCATCATTCCTGTCCCCACCGATGCCGTATTTTAATCACTGTAACTTGATTTAATTCAATACGCGTATATTATTTCTCTCAAAGAACTCTACAAATCTATAATCCACAGTTCTTCACACATCAATCTCAGAAATATATTCTATTGACTTCTGCATTTTTCTACGAGTCATACTGAAATCTTTCATTCAAAAAAAGTACACTTCAAGTAATATGCTTATGTGCAACAATATTAGGTGTTAAAATGCTTTATCGTAGTTTGTGAATTATTTTAATTACATTACTGAGGGATTTTCTTTCATTGTTGTCGAAAAAGTAATTTAAAACTGCGATAACTCACACTATTTGACAGCCTACAACGCCTACTTTCGAAGATGTGGCTACATATAAAAAAGAAAAAGCTGACTTAAATTTGAAAATAAATCAAAATTTATAACATGTAAATGTAAAATATGTTCTTAGAAATTATTTTTTACATATCAATTGAAGTTGAAAATATATTCGCTTGTTCTTTCTATTATCGTCTGATATAATTTAATAATTAATATAAATTAATTTTGACTGTTATTTAATCGTTTTCAATCATAAGTTTTGTTGCAAAAATTGGCGTCAAATTTGTACTAAATCTTGATGTGAGTATTCGACAGTTGAATGTTAGAAATCGAAATTATATGTGTTTTTACTCGTAATAGAAAAAGCTGTTGCTTTTATTAAGACGATATGGTACCCAAACAATCATCAAACTATCCAAATTTTAATTAGATTTTTTGGTACCTCAAATCTTTATAAACATGCCTGCAAAATTTCAAAGCTTTACCTGCATTTTTTATCAAGTTATGAAGCAATATTTGATGCTGGACAGCAGACTAAACAAAACTGCCACGCCCACATTTCAGATAATCTGCTAGAAAAGTGCCTGATAAAAAAATGAATTAAATATTTTTCTATCACGCACAAATGAGACTAACGTATTAGCATTATATATGCAGTAACAAATCATTTTAAGAAAGAATTGCGCAGTTTATGCAAAAATTCTAGATTGTGTATTGTTTGTTGGGGGGGGGGGAAGCAAATGGATTCGGTCGAGATTTAAAAGTTGTGCGTGCTTTTTTGATATTATTATGAATGAAATTAAAACTTCAAAACGGATTCTCCCAAAACACAAATATTAAATCTCCTTTTGATAACTCAGATTTGCAGATTTTGATACAAAATTATTAATATCATTATTAATTTGTTTTTAACAGTACCGTTGTAATTAGAAATAGTTAATCTAAAACTTGTGCCTTTACTCATGATATCTTTTAAAATTTTGTCCTTGATTATTTGTAAGTTGCCTGTAATTACATGTCTTTCATAACCATCTATAAAATTAGGATAGTCTTTACGCTTATAGTCATCTATGTGAAGAGAATGTGAATTATTATTGTAATTAAGGATATATTTGCCCATCGTTTTATTATATTTAAATGCTTTTTTAACAATTACATTCCGAACAGGAAAAAAATAATTTCTAAAAAGAAGAATCTAATTTGCAAGAATAGAAAAACTCTCCCATTTTTATATATTTGTTTTGGCGATATATATATATCCCATGTATATGAGATTTAACACTTTTATTATTAAAATGTTGTAAGATATTTATTTATACAAATGCACATATGCAGTTCTCAGATTTTGATATATTTTACCTGTAAATTGCTATTTGATTTTGCTTTCATTCGTGTACAATATTTAACATGCGAAGGCTTTTAATGTAATGGAAGTAAAAAATAAATAAAGGCTTAAACATGTTTTGTACACGTTTTGCATTACTTAAGTATTAAAATTGAGCATGGGGAATTAGCTCTCAGGTGTGTGTATTTAATTTTTTATAATTATTAAGGTAAAATTTTATGAAATATTTCCTTTTCCTATACATTCATTATACCAGTATACTGTTTAATTGTTCTACATTTTTACAATTTCTTATGGAAAGCAGTTTTAAATAAGCAAATTAACATTTCATAAAAGTTTCAGACTATTCGATGGACATTATATCATGCTATTCATAGAATGAAAACTTCAAACTCATATTTCTCCATATTGAATTTTTGTACATATGCTGTTAATCAAAACCCTAAAGCTTTTTTAATAATTAAAGAATGGGTTTGAAGTTTTATATACATGTTTGGAAATGTATGGTTTGTAAAACTGTGCATGGAATTAGGTCTAACATGTGTGTGTGTGTTTAGTACTTCTTCTAAGAAATTTCAAATTAAAAATTAATGTATTTTTTGACAGTTTTTAGAATTTAAACTATAAAAAAATTCATAAAAAACTTAAAAAACAGCAGCAGAAAAACCCTCATGCACAGTTGTATGTAATATATTATAAGGTATTTGTAAAAATATTTTTGAAAGGAATGGGAAACCTATTTAAAAAAGCTTCAGAAATTTAAAAAAAAATGTTTTTAAAAATTTCAAAATATTTCTATTTTACACACATTTTCAACAAATTAAAACATTTTTGTAGGAATTATTGTTAAATTTTAACCTTTATAAAATACAATTAAAATGAAGTATCAGATGTAAAAAATAAAAATAAAAAATTGTGAAGACGGTACCATATGATCTTAATTGATTTTATTTGGATTGAAATGATTTAGTAAATATGGTCTCGTTTGTTACGCCCATGTTTAAATGAAAATCTTTATTTATTTCGAATTGTTTATTTACCTCATATTTGGAGCACAATGAATGGAACCATAGAATCAAAAATGAAAAATAGGTCATTATATTGCATTTTGGGTGGACAACAATAAATTACATGGTTCCATCGAATAACGTTTAGTATCTTATAAAAATGTTTTATTATTTTTTTTAAATTTGAATATTAAACTGCATTTTCATCTAGTTGAAAATGAATTTATATTAATGGGCTTGAACAATTAGTAAAGTAAATTGCGATATTCTATCATTGTATGTCATGAGCAATTGAAAAAAAACATAGTTGTTAGGAATGTCGGTTGGTATGTTCTTTTTCTTTCTAATTTTCAATCTTTTGTTTCTTGAAATACATTTAAAATCATAATTTAATAATTAAATCCTTCTTGTTCAGAAAGCTCTAATTGGTAATAAGAATTCTTCAAGTAAAATATTTGAAAAGAACAGTAAATTAAAACAGATTCTATCAACTAAATTTTAAAAAAATAATCAAGCCAAGGCTTTTCAAAGTAGTGATTACGTTTCTTTTACGTCATTATTTAAAATTCTTTCTTTTTTGTTTCAAATGGCTAAGGTTTTGTGAGACGCATTATTAATTTTTTGAGTTCGAAAAAATCATAATTAAATGCTAATAATAATAGATTTAGATCGACTAATTAGACGACTTTAGAACATTCAGAAACAGATAAAAAATTGGTATTAATTAGCAACATTGAACAAAAGAATTATACTAATGTTAAAGAAAAACATTCGTTGAGTTATTTAAAAATAGCTTTGTATTTCAAAGATATTGTTTCATAGAATATACAATTTGACAAAGCTAGTCAAGTAATTAATGATCTCTAATTATTTTCAATAAAGGAAGAAGTATAAATTAGAACTAGTCACGTATTCATATTACAGATCAAATTTGTCTTTTTGCCAAACAACTCTTTTAAAAGCCTTTGTGTTCATTTCCTTCAGATTATACTCTTCGAAATTAATAGAAAAGTTTTGCAGAAGTATGATGATTAAAAAACAATGTCTATTAATTATTCTCGTCCTAATAAAAATGTAAGACATTTATTGAAAAATGTCTTTGTTTAAAATACTTTTGTTGAAACGTCTTGCTTGCTTATATCCTTATGTTCTAATACCTTACTTTTAACTTTCTCTTTTTTGTTGAATTCTAAACTTAAAACCCATAAAGATAGACCAATGACTTAATTTTTCCATTTTTAAAGCGCATATATTTTGTAATTATCTTTAAATGTATGAAAAAAGTTCACTCTATAATGATTTAAGATTATATTTATTTATAAAACCCTTAGAGTCATGTACAATAATATATGTCGCAACTATATATATTATCCTATTTCATATCGGTCGCAGTAGTCTAATGGTCAAGCGATGACCATTACTGATGACCAGCGTGTCATGAGTCAGAGCCTTGTGCCTCTGAAGATCCGCCATGCAGAGGGAGTCGAGGCTCAAACACCCTCCCTTTGGTGTGGTGTGGAAGTTAGGAAAGAGAGGTGCCAGCTCAGTTGTCGTCCTCGTCACTTAACCATGTTTTAAAATTACGAGGTCCGTCGCCTAAAGCTTTAAGTAGCTGAATAGGGTGATGTTAATATTCACTCCCTCACTAACCCTGTTTCAATCAAAATTAATTATCAAAGTCATTATCAATCATTACTTCATCTTTTTAAGTGTATTTTTATAATTAACATTAAAAAGTATTCTAAACCCGAAAAATAAGTATTTAAATTAATGTTAACAATGTTTTTTAGGAAATGAAAATTAATATAGCAATTGCTAAAGGAGGTACTGATCAACTCACTTTCTTTTCCAAATTAAAGGAACATGGTACGGTTCACGCAAAAAATTTTTAATTTAATGATTTTCAGAATTTTTTTTGGTTGTCTCCTATGTGTATGTATGAAGTAAAATAGATTTTGTGCTCAAAGTTTCACAGAAAGTTAATCATTTAATTCTTTAAGTGAAAAACTTGAAACCTATGGCGTGATGTTAAAATGCTACTCTCCTACAAAAATTGACGTACATATATGAAATTTTATTTAAAAGCACGTTAAACTATGTATAACAAAAGTTGGAATGAATTTTGTGATTACATGATTGGTATTCGTACAATACTTTCTTTATTAACGTTTATTGAAAATTCCTTAAGAAATGTGTACATTCTAACTTCAATTATTTTTTTAAAAAAATAAGTATTGCTTTGATTGGAAAATGCATATTTACTTTTGTTCCATGTACTATTAGCAAGAAGTGAAAAACAATTCCAAGTATTAAGCACAATAGAAAAAAAAAGCCTCAGCCTCTTAAATACAGATAAATTAGTTATATTATTTTTCTGAGATAAGTCAGTTTAAAGTTTTGATTTGCCCTTAGAATGTGAATAAAAACAAACATAAAATTTATCATAACTTTTCCTTTATTTAAACTCAGCGCTTTCAAATTTTGTGAGTTTGTAAAAAAGTATACAAAAAATAATTTAGACTAAAAAAAATTAAATTTGATTTTTTGACTGATTCTTGTCAATTGAATCGTATTGTGTCCCCTTAAGATTAGAATATATTCAGAAAGATTCATTTACTTAATAAAATTATACGAAAATTACTCACTTGTTTCAAGCTGTTCCAGAAAAGTATGATTCAGAAATTTTATCTTTAACTATAACATTGATCTTTTTTTTTTCTCTTTAAAACATCAACCGCACTATGAAAATATAAGTTCAAAAACAAAACAACAAAAACAACAAAAAGTAAGTAGAAAAACAAAAAAGAATAAAAAGTAAAATGGAGTAAGCAAAATAGGGCAAAATAAAATATAGTCGTATTGCATCAGGTATGAAACATATTCTTTTGAATGCGTAGAAAAGGAGAATTCTCTAAATTTAACGTTTTATTTTTAGGGTTAGTATCTTGTGATGTATTTTTAATTGCAGTATTTTACTTGCAACCGACACTGTCATAAGCTCAATGCGTAAAATTGTTTTATAAAGTTTACTCAAAGATATTCATTTTTTTATATATTTCTATTCTTAGCCGAAGTATAATTAAAAAAAGATATATTAGTTAAAGGATTAGCCTTATGAATTCAATTTATTGAACGAAAAAAATTATGGTACAAAGTTTGCTAATTATTGCTATTTAGTAGATGCGAAACATTCATGTAATAATAAGTCAAGTATCTATTAATATGTGTAAGATGATTTCCTCTAATTCTTCTTTAATTTTTTTTAAAGAAAATAAACTGAAATTCCTCTTTTTCTCGGTCTTGTCCATATAAAAAGTTAATACCCTGAATAAGAAGTTACCAAACCAACTGAATCGAGATTATTTCTTCTGTTTCACGTTTGAAGGTTCTGTAAGTTAACTAGAAGTCATGAAAGTAGACATAGATGTCTACAGAGAGCATTGTCTCTATCACTATTTATTGAGTTGGTGGTGAATTTCAATTTGGTACTCGATTGAAAGTGCCATTGTGTAACCAATTTATTGATGCAATATATTGCCAAGATGATTCAAGTTAAATCATTGAATTTTTTTTCAGCTTGTATTTTAGAGCCCTTGTATACCTCAGCGTTTTTCCTAAAAATGATATAATTAAGAAAACATTGCGTTTTTCTCTAAATATATAAAATTGCGCTATGGATTAAAATTGATTTCGTAATTTTTTGAAATGCAATGTTATCTAACCAATAAACTTGAATAAGAATTTTATGTATTTTCTATGAAATAATTGAGTTCAGTTATTCATTGGGAAATTGTTCGTAATTATTTTATTAAGGTATCCGACTACCCTAAAATTGTGAATTTTGACAAAAACTGACAAATTTTATTATTCTTTTACTTTATATGTCATCTTATTAGCTTTAAAAAACCACCAAGTTTATTATTTTTCATTCACTAGAACAAAAACTACAAGTGTTTTAGTAAAAGCAGGTGTCATTGATTTTAAGCAAAATATCATATTTTAAAACGCGTTTTACTCCAAATGTGTTGTTTTTTTTTGAAAATTCTCAAACGGGTACACAGCGATTGCTTAAAAAGTTTTGAAAATAATTAACTGGAGTTTTTTGTGTATGTTCTGTATAATAGTAGAAGTGTTTTAACTTTCAGACTTATTAATCACTGCTTTATTACAAAATGTGCAGTCCCTTATATTTATGTAATCACTATGTTTTTAAGCAATTTCATATAACAACTAAGGTAAAGTGCTCTAGTTTTTGTAAAAATTAAAATATCTCTTATCCCGAAGGTTATTTCAAAACTGAATAAAGTAGTAACACATCAGAATTGAAAAACTGAAAATAACGTTTATAAACTCTTGTTACAGAATGGGCCCCGTTTATGTTAGTTTTTTTGTAAATTTTTACCCATTTTTTCCCATATTTGTAACAAAAATTTATTTTTATCTGCTTAATTTAAGCATATTTTACTTATAATGTACTAAACAACTATAAAAACCTCAGAAAAATCTCTATATCTCCATTTTTTTAAAAAGTTGTTGAAAAGTAGTCGGATACCTTAAATAGCTGTTATAATAGCCGTTACTAGTTGTTTTCCATCCTACTTTTCGAGCATAAAAATAAACAGCTAATACTTTCTCAATAAAGATTATCTAACCTTTCTTCAGATTACAATTTCATCCTATTTTCTTCTATTATCTCAGGTTGTATTTTCCCACTCTTACTCTCAATTTGAAATCTAAATTAAAAATGAAGATTTAGCAGGAAATAAAAATATACAATCAAATTAAAAGTCGGAACAGTTATAGTTATTTTGCTTCGCAGTAAAGATGGTAAAAGCTGCCTTAATGAAAGAATAAAAAAACTTAAAGGTCTCCCTCCTTCCTTCGAATCAATATACTTACTTATACAAGGAGTGATCAAATGAAAAGGTACGAAACGACACGGTGGGTACAAATATAGACTTTATTCAAAATATACACCATAGGCCTGAGCACAACGATCCCACTGATGAACAAGCCGCAGGATTACTTGTTCCCAGAATTCCTGTGGCTGTGACGAGACCCAGTCCTTCACAGTGTCCTTGAGTACGTCGTCCGAGTTGAAGCGCTTTCCTTTCAAGTGTTTCTTCAGTAGACCAAACACATGGAAATCGCAGGGTGACATGTCCGGACTGTAGGACGGATGGTCCAACGTCTCCCATTGGAACTTGCCCCAGTTCCAATTGTGTGACTCTGGAGACGTGTGGACGCGCGTTATCATGGAGAAGAACCACACCCTCCCTTGAGCAGCCCCGGTCTTTTCTTCTTGATGGATCTGCGTAGGCGTCGGACTGTCTCACAGTACACATCGGAGTTAATGCTTTTTCTGTGCTCGAGTAATTCTGTGCTCGCATCATTTGGACGCCGCTTTTTATAAGAGCTTTGCTCTCTCCTGCGTATGCGGCACCCGCGCATGATCCGATCCCAGTCAGAGTCTCCAATGGCATCCGAGATGTCTCACTACATTCTCCTTGCGAATATGCAAATATTTAACTGTTTCATTTTTATGTCGTTTCGTACTTTTCATTTGATCACCCTTGTATATATAAAGGGAGAAAGTGACTCACACTCACTCATTTATTCACTCATTCTGTTATCTCTGGCCCTATTAGATCTACAGACTTGAAATTTGGTGGCATGTTCTTATCATTGCTAAGAACGGATTTTACGAAAATTGACTCTTAAAGGGAGATACTGGGGTGTATTCATAAAAAAAAATCCCGTTTCTGAACTATCATGTATTAGTAATGAAATTTGGTATGTATACTTTTTTTTATTGAATTGAAAACCACTAAGAACAGGTCACACGGAAATTGACTCTCGAAGGTGTTTACGGGGCTTATTGATAAAAGAATTTCCCCTTATTTAACTATTAGTTTTAGAATTGAAATTTGGAAAGCATATTTATTTTGTAGGGTAAAGATCTACTAAAAATGTGCCTTGCAGAAATCCACTTTGAGGGAAGATGTTGCGGGAGCTTAAGAGATAATTATACCTCAATTTTAGAAAATGTTAAAAATAATTATTTAGAAGACTTGTCTCCTTTAAATTAAAGGTAAGAGTTATATGAATGTTTTCAATTCGATGAAACACTTAATGCTAGACCTAAGATATCAAAAAATTATGTAAGTATATATATATATATATATATATATGTAAGGATAATTGAATTAGATCTAAAATTAACTATCCTTAGACCACTTTTAACTTTTATTTTCCGTTACATCTTCAAGTATTAAATTGATTACCCACTTCTAGATTGAAGAACATATGGCCCTAAACAGAACTCTTATCCCTGGCCATGAACTTTTATTACTTCCTATGTCTTGCTTAACTTTCAAGTATATCTCTTTAGTAAGAAGTGTACTTGAAAAATATCTGCCTAAGTGGAAATCCACTTATTTTTAACGCGTGTCCGTTTCTCTCTTAGAAATCAGAAGCCGAAATGTTTCGCTGGATAAAAACTGTTTTTAGCAAAATGGCTTGATGTTACTCGGAAACACGATATATATATATATATATATGTGTGTGTGTGTTTATGTGTGTGTAAATTAATCATAATTCTATAAATAAGCAAATATTTTAAATTATAAGAATCCTAGAATACAAAATTCCATTTCAAAAAATCAATTACGAATAAAAAAATAAAAAAGTACCAACATTTTAAAACAAAATTAATAATCTATAAGATAAAAATTTAACCTCGGTGCAACCTCGGACTTAGGACTGATAAGTGGGGTTAAAATAGTTTGATGGCGCCAACCTTTCTGCTAGTTCAGCTTGGCAAGCCAATCCTAAAAAGCTATGTCTTAAAAAATTAAGCTATTCGCTATCGCATTATGAAAGATATTACAACATAAAAGTATTAAATTCTAAAACAACTAAGTTCATAATATAATTGAACCACCAAACATCAAAAATAATAGACATAATGATCAAAATCTGTAATCACTATTATCTAAAAAATCTCTAAAATTTGAAAGTTTAAATTAGGAACCCAGTATATTCATTAATGAAATACCTCAAAACATCAACCCACATATACCCTAAATGTCTAAATAGCTGAACGTGCAGCAAATCCTCAAAAGCTCACTCAAGCGCATCCGTACTAGACATTAATTGATGAATGGCATATAGGTTCTGAATGTTCTTTTCATCACTCCTACAACACATAACGTGCCGCGGTGGCCGAGTGGTCTAGCATCGATCATGGCTAGTTTGTCATGGGTTCGATCTAGTACCACTAAAGATCCGCCGTGTAGGGAACGATGCACGTTAATCTGTCGAGAGCTCAACGTTCCGTTGTGTGGTGTGGTAGTTAGGAGAGGGGTGCCAGCTCAGGTGTCGTCCGCGTCACTTGACCATGGTTCAAAAACGCGGACCGTAAAAGCCTCGTGTAGCTGAACAGTGGACGTTAATATTCACTCACTCACACATAACTCCTACATTACTCACTACTTCCACAAACTACAAGTGAATCTAAAATATTCTAATCTTCAAATAAGCATTTAAATACTTGATATTAGATTCAAATCAGAATGTATGCAAACAAGATATACATATATATATACATATGTTGTGTGTGTGTGTGTGTAATGACTTCTTCTAACTCTTTAACTTTACTCCATTAAATTATTTTCTAATTCTTTGGCGCAAGACAGTTATAATCTTAATCATAATCTAATTGCTCGAGCGCATTTGCATCCAATCGCGACACCTGTAACAAAGGAGTCGTACGACCTTCACTGCCACTCGGAGCAGTCGGTTGCTCTCTCTTTTTGTACTTTGTTTTTCAACATGCCCGTGTCGCTGCTACGTGCTGCTTCTACTTTTTTGTGTGTTCGGGTATTTAAATTATTTTAAATATGATTGCATTTGATGTATTGGTAATTATAAATAAAAGAAGAATGAAACTAACAGTGAAGTAGCTTTCTATCAAGACACAACAACCATAAACACCCGTCGGCAAATCTACATGTAAAAAACCAACACCGGCCACGCTACAAAAATCATCTCCCAAAATCGTCATCATTTCATATATATATCAGATGCTGAAAAATAATTCTAAACTCATAAACAAATTTATAAAATGATAGCTCGAAGCTGAAATTCTAAGAACGTATTGATGGGAAAAGAAATTCGTTACGCAGAATTCTCTCTTACATTAGAAAGGCAGCGTAAACATATTTATCACAAAAAAATTAACAGGAAACGATATTCATTATGGATATATCGGAAATGAGAAGCTGCTATTCCGAGAGAAAACTTACTAGACTGAAAAATAAGAATCTTATCACTCATATATCCTTTGGATAAACAAATACAAAACGAATAGATTTCCATTATCAATATGGAATTTCGTAATTAATTTGCATATAACTTCATCCAAGCAAAATGTTAAATTACTGAATAGTTTTCACAAATGTACGTAAGGATTGAAAGTTTTTTATAGGGCTCTTTCTTAAGTGCTATATTTTTCAAAAACTCTTTTTAAATTTTATTCTTGAATAAAATATAATTTTTTACTCTCCATATTAGCTCAATATGTTATATTCGAAGCAGGTGTTAAAACATTGCATATTACAATTTTGAAAAATAATTTTATTTCGTTACCTTATAAATGTAATGTTATTTTAAATTAAATATTTTTAATTAACATCTTATTAGTTTTTTTTAAAAAGTCTAATAATTTAGTATTTGTTTTTAATTCCTAAAAGCAATTTATTTACTTGAGCTTTAAGATATCGATATTTATATCTTAGTCATAGAACACAAAGATTTTCTAAGAAGTTCTTTAGAAAAAGTAGTAGAGTGTAGTTGTGTAAAACACAGTTGATACCATTTTTTTTTAATCATGAAACTTATTTTTAAAAATATGTGCCATTAAAATAAAAAAATTATCTTAAAGTATTTGGTAGTTGTATTTATTTCGATGAAATTCTTTGATAATTCTCATTGTATATCCTGTATTTATCTTCCCTTATCCAAGTCTAAGGAAATATAGGGGAAAATGTCAAGCCATGTAGAATTTTATGTCTGCTTTAAAACCTATTTTTTGCTTAATACTCTTAAATATATTATTTTCTTAAACTTTAATATTATTCTTTATATATCTGAGGGTCAGAGACTCTGATACTGCACTGAACTGACATTACAATATATTTCATATGTTGTTTTAATTTACTTTTCAATACTATTTAAAATCTTTTTTAGAATTTATAAAATAGCGTAAGAGTTCAGTTTTAAAAAATTGCACTAATGACTAATAACAAACTGATAAAAAAAAAGAATTTAGCTGGAATGTTCGGTAACGTTTCATCATTTTTTTATAATAGCTTTTCATTTTCTTAACATAAATGTTTGAATGAAAACAACTTTTAGAGGTATTCCAAGTACTTTGGGGCTTCTAATGTCTGATAAGTACAATCTTTCATAAATTTAAACTCTATAAATTTAAGTCGTGATCGATTCCAAGTCCCTATCGACATTCATGTCCAAAATTAAGGTCACAAACATGTTTTTCGTTATAATTTTAAATTGCCTAAAGTAAAACTTTTAGAATTTGTATTTCATATATTTTGAAAAATGGCAGAACAATATTAATCTTTAGTTTCAGAAAAGATGTTGTTTAGCGTTAGGTTTTGCAGAATTGCGACCATTTAAGCATATGAGATTATTTTCCTGCAGTTTTGTGAATATTGCATTAAAACAAACAAGTCAGCCTGTTAGCAGTGAGGATGACTTCAAAAACGCTTGATGATTTTTTGAGATTGAGAGTCGTTTGCTGGGTTAAAGATAGCCAGTCTCAGACGGAGGTGGCTCGATGGTTACAAGTGGCCCGAAACTGGTCCCCCGGCTGTAGAATCAATTCCTAACAAACGGTACTATCACCAGGAAGGTCAGTCACGGTCACCACACAGCATCAACATCTGAACAGGATCGCTACTTGGCTTTAAACGCCCGACGACATAGGTTGACAAGGACTGCTTAGCTTGTTTGTGACCTTGCTGCTGTGTCTGGAAGAAGAATTTCCAGGCAAATGCTCTACAAAAATTTTGCGGAAACTGCCTTTACGCCCAACGTCCAGTCTTGTGTGTCCCTTTGACTGCATTCTACATGAGAGACTGGTTATTAAGGAACTGGAAAAAACCATTCGTAGACACCACACTAATGTGAGCGTGTTCATTTCAGTGATAAATTGAAATGCAGTACCTTAAAAAAACGTTCATTATATTAACATAAGTGATTGAAAATTTTGTTATAAAACAGGGATTGATAAATCTGAAGGTTAAAACACTTCTACTATTATACAGAACGTACATAAAAATTCAGTTTATTTTTTGCAAAACTTTTTGAGCAATCCTGGCCTGTTTGAACATTAAAAAAAAACACATTTCGAGTGAAACGCGTTTTAAAGTATGACATCTTGCTTAAAATAAAGACATCTTCTTTCACTAAAATACTTGTAGTTTTTGTTCTTGTGAACGGAAAATAATAATTTTAGTATTTTTTATAAAGCTAATAAGATGGTCTATAAATCAAAATCATAAAAAAATTGTCAATTTTTGGCGAAATTGACAATTTTAGGGTAATCGAATACCTTTAAGTAGTGTTATTATATTACGCACTTTAGCTCTTCGAAACATTTCGAATGAGAATTTCTTATATTAGAATCAAATTGGAACTTTTTCTGATACAGGAACCCATAAAAATACATTAAATAAATAATTGAACATTAGCTCCATCAACGGGGAACTTAAAAAATCTCCAGCCAAAGATTATTGAGTAATATTATGTCTCGCGAAATGAAAACAAAGTATTCGGATATTTGTTGCGACGATAATTCCCATGTGATCTTTTGTCCATTAAATGGTACTAAGTTCTTGGAATAAAAGCAACAAATCTTATTTAGAAGTAATCCAACTCTGATAGATGTTTTGATAACTTATTGTCTTTTTTGAGGATAAGAATTCTCGTTATTTCATGCTTTCTCAACGGTACGTATTAATAATTTCGCAATATATATATATATATATGTATATATATATATATGTATATATATATATATATATATATATATATATATATATATATATATATATATATATAATTTTCAAACAGATATTTATTTGTTATATTTTTTTCAACAAATAGTTATTAGTTGCAATAAGTTGTTGCTTAGTTTAATTACAAAAAAATATCTAGGTGGCGCCACTAATTTTTGCTTCTTTGATTTAACACTTCAATTGTAACATGTCATTTAGTGCGCGTTTTCTGACTAAGATGCTTTGACTTCATTTATCCATATGGTTTAGTATTTTTTCATGTAAGTTTTTATCCTAGTTTTTCCTATACGGTTTTTTTCTTAATATTCTTCTCTATGAGAGAAATTTTATTGTTCTCTATTGATAATTTTGTCTGATTTTTCTTCCACGTGTGTTAGAAATTGGCCTAATTTTTAAAAGTGGCTCTGTTTTTTTCTATTATGGCGAAAATTTCTGCTGTAAAGGGATGATGGTACCATAAAGCATTGCTTAACCCTAAATCACTGGCCTACTTCAACGACAGCTTTAGAAATCATAAGTCTCCATTTTAGTCCAAAGACTCCTTCTGTATCTCCAATTGTTTTGTTTCTTGGAGTCCAATTTCTTTTTTGCAACTTCTTTCACAACTTTCTCAATTGTTATCATTTTTTATTATACTCCATACATAGTTATATATGCATATATAGTATATATTTATAGTATATTTAGTATATATATAGCATATATATACATATACATATATGTATATATGCATATTCAAAATTTCTCTACAAGAGAGGGATGAATATACATGATCAAACTGAAAACAATTGAAATTGTAAGATAACCAGACAATAGATTATAAATGGAAATAATAAAAATAAAAATAATAGAGTTATTTATGAAAAATATAAAAGCATGGATGCTACAGTATTATAAACATTGCTGACTTAGGATAACTTAAATATAAAATAATTTATATAAAAGTGTGATTGAACATGTTTTGTGCCCAGCCAACCTTCCTCCTTTCTGTTAATAATTCTGAGCAAAAACCTATAGAAAAAAATGGATAGAAAATCTAAATCCATTATGAGAAAAAGGTGGCTTACTTAAAATTTGCGTTCAAAAATGCAGAGCCCGCGCTAAATCTGAGTACAATAAACAAGTTATTGCCAGATTATGGACCCAAATACAAATTCAAAGCATAGCATTGGCTGAAAAGTAGCAGTTAGCAAAAGTATGAAAATAATAGAAATAATAAATTAAGAATTGTAAACATACTACCATTATCTTAGGGAACTAAGATTATATGATTTAAAAAATTAAATAAACATTAATTAAAATAAAAAAAATAAATAAAAACTTCTAACAGAACAAGTAATTTTATCTAAAATTAGAATTTGGAGGTACCTATAATTATCTAGGAAGAATAATAAATTTATAATAATAACCTGTTAATAAACTATGGAAATTTAATCCTTAGTGTTTAGAATTTCTTTATTAAAATATCTATTACTAAATTTAATTGGGTATTTTTAAACTAAACAGTATTTTGTAAAATCTTTATAGTTTTTTTTTATTTTTTCAGATTTATTTGAAACTAGAAATTTATTTTGTATTGTGCAATTAATAACAATATTTCTGACTATAGAAAGATGCACTTTACTCTCCCAATGCGGTACTTTTATAATATTGAAATTAAAGTCTACTCGTTTATCATAAATATTAGTAACTATTTTATTATCTTTTAATTTAATTCCTATATCAAGAAAATTTGCTTCATAATTGTTACTATTTGTCTGTATTAAATTAAGATATTATGGATAAAAATTAATATTAGGTTTAAAGTTGTCTTTCTTGCCAAAAATGATTATATCATCTATGTAGCGAAAAATGTAATAGTCTGAGTTGTCAATGAAACTGTCTTCAAAATAATGTAAACAGAAAAAGTCAAGAGGGCCACTTTGTGGCAAACCTTTAATCTGTTGATAATATTTACAATTATGATATACATAGTTCTCTTTTAGAACTGATCTAAGTAGAGAACCAAATCTATCATATTTAACATTTTAAATAGATTATGTTTATGTAATTTTACAAGTTTTTTAGTCATATCATCAAAATTATATATATATATATATATACTACCTAAGATACTATAGTTATCTTAGGTTTATAACTATTTTTGTATATTTTTGTTATATAAATATATATCCTCTTTTCTTTTCTTTTTAAAACAATTCCCTCTTACAAAAAAGAAATTAAAAAAGGCATTTTTAAAACTACTCAGAAAAAATGCATACATTTACGTTAAAGGAAATAAAAGAATCAAAGGAAATGAAAAAAATCTAGTATATAAGTGGCTACTTATTGTTGTTTTAGCTTAGCTTTTATAATTACTGTACGAATATATTTTAAATTTCAGTTTTTTTAGAGTAAGAAGAAGAAAGTAAAAATGTTCTTGAAAGGTTTTATTACAACCTGTTATAGAATAAAGAATATTAATCGTTGCAAAACTTGTGGTTCAGTTGTAGTAAAAGTAAAAGCTAATAATTTCTAAAATAATTAGAAATCAGTTTCATATTGAAAGAAAAACAGGCCTTCGAACCCAACTGAACCAAATATATATATATATATATATATATTTTTTTTTTTTTTTTTATATATATATTATATATATATATATATATATATATATCGGTTTACTTCGGTTCAATATATTTTCAGTCATTTTGTTACTGTAACTAACTATAATCGATATTTTTGAATTTATCATCAACCATATTATCATCATTACATGTACATTGCTTCTCGATTTACTGTTTGGATGTTCACTAGTTCTTTTCTGTTTCAGTTTCTCTCGAAATTACTTATAGTTGACAGATTTAATTCAATTCAATTAACTAGAAATATGGATGATTTAAGATAAGAATATACATAAAATAAAAATATTCATTCGCAACTGAACCAAAAACTGAAACCATTATTTTTGTCGGAACGAAGACCGGAATTGAACTGATATACATTTTTTTTAGTTGGACCGGAATGAAAAAACTTTAGGTTCGAAGCCCTGGAAAAAAGAATCACTAAAAATACTTTTTTCGCATAGATGAATTAGTAATAATTATCAGTTACTTAATTGTTTTAAAACTAGCTACATGGCCTGGGTTTGCACGGCCTTTCTCTTCCAGTAAAATATTCGTTTTCGAAATTGCTTTGACTTCTTTGCCCCGTCGTGAGGGTTTCTTTCCCCTTCCTTTTCAGGCATTCCACAACCATTTACCGACTTTTTAACTTAATACCATGGGAATTTCCTCTTTTCTTCATGACACCAGCACTGGTGTGTGATTAGTACACGCACGATGTGAGTGTTTTCTATAATTATATCATTAAAATTCCCTTTTTTGAAATTTGTTCCACTTCTTTTAATTGTCTGACAGATTTCTTTTCCCTCGATTTAGCCAGGCACTGCACGGACATTTTCGATTGCATAACATATTGCCATGGAAATTTCCCTTCCCCTATCGCTGTCAGCACTTGCTGGTGTGTGTGTAATTTCTATATCAGTTAAATTTTTGTTATAAAATTTGTTTTACTATGAAGTTCCTTATATATCTTTCCCCTTTTTGAATTTTAATTTCTGCAAAACTGTGTGTATTACATCAGATATCAACTTAAGAAAATAAAATAATAACTATTTTCTTATTCTTTATTTACAAGAATAATTTCGAATTTCGAAACTAGCGCTAGTACATGTAAGATAATCCTCGAATATATTTTAATTATAGCTAAAGAAAATATAAGAAGCTTCTAAAAATAACGATGAATGATTATTTAAATTATTATAAGGTCGATAGAATAATTAACTCGTCCCCCCCAAAAATGCATAAAAATAGAAAACTATCTCTGAAAATATATATTTATTCTTTCAAATTATGAAATTAAATATACTTACTTATACAATGTATACTTTTTTCAGAAAGAAAAGGAAAATTGAAAATGTGATTTTTTTTGTGTACAAAATATTTTGTGGGTACATAATTAATGTATTAAATTAAAGTTTTAACATCCTCTTCATAAAACCCGATTGAGCTTGATCAATCAAAGTATGTAACTTTCAATCTTGTGACAGCTGTAAATTAGTAAAAAATTGTTAAGTACTAAAAATTAACAAACAATTATAATAACCCGTATTTTTTTCTCCCGAACTAAATCACTTTATACATTTTAACTTCACAAATTATTCAAGATTATGCTTAAATAAATAATTTAGAAACTTAAATCAATTATTTAACATAGACGCAGTTTCTAAAGGTTTATTGTTAAAAATTTTTAATTCATGTTCCAAATAATACATATTTGTTTCTGATATTATCTAAATACAGATAGTTTTTAAATGAAGAACCATTTTGGCAGAAATATTACAATTTTCTTGTGTACATAAACTTCGTGTTAGGGTTAAAAGAATTATATTTATCACATTCATAACTTTCCTTTTAAACTCATGTTAACTTATAAACCTCAATTTGAAAGTTCATTAAGTAAATAAAATGAAATTTTATTTTAATTACACAGGATACAATTTTAAATTTGTTCTTATTATTACATTATCTTTTTTGCAACGGAGTTACTCTATTACGCTAGCAGCATATCTGATTCTGCAATTGAATAAGGCAAAATAGCTTTTAAAAAAATCAAAACATTAAAAATAATTCTGGATTCTGAAAACGATAAAATATCCAGCCATTTTAAAAATCAAAAATGTTTATTCCACCAAAACAAAAACAAAAAAAATACTAAAATACTAAATATATAATACAAAAAATATACTAAATTCTCTATAATACAAAAACATAAAATACTATATAATAACTACTATAATATTGCCAAAATAAAGAAACAAAACTTTTGCTTAATATTTACATTAGGTTACAGGGAATACGCACAAGTATAGATGACATGAATTAATCCAAAAATAAACTCTGAAGACATGGCAGTTACAGCTAGAATATTAATTGATTGTTAATTAAAATCTTATATACTTCCAAGTGACGGACGTTTCCCAAATATAGGATAAATATACAAAATAAATTACTACACTCCGATTAAAATTTCAAAAATAACATTGAATTTATTATTTATTATTAACATTCCTATACAGCTAAAGAAATGAAATATGATAATAGAATAATGTATAATTGTTTATTATTGGTAGTATAGAAACAAATTGAAGAATCGAGGGAATTATAAAGCACTTATCCTTTGTGAACCACCTAAGTACTAACTTCAAGTATATATGGTTTTCCATGAATATATACATCACATTCTTATGGTACATATTTGAATTCATAAGATACAAAATATTATAAAACAAACTACAAAACAATTTTCAAATGAAACATTTATCTGAAAATCGTTAAAATAATAGCTAAATTATTGCAATAAATATTAAAATGTGAATTACAAATTGTACTTGATAAAACACAGATATATATGTTTTTACTTAAAGAAGCAATAAATAAAAATATATATATATTGCTTCTAACTACGTGTACAAATTTATTCCTAAGGTTATTATTGAATAGAAGTTCCCGATTAAAGAGATCCTTACAGCTAATATTTTTGTTTAAGAAAACTGTTCAAATTCCTGACGAGAAGAAATTGAAGAAAACACATTTAAGACATGTTAAGGCATTTTAAGACATGCTTGGAAAAGCTCTGAAAACTAATAAAGCGTTGCTTTGTGAAATCCCGAAACCTTAGTGACACCTTCGCTTCATTATTTATTTATTTCGATTCCCCCCTTTATTTCTTGTAATTTAACTTCACTTAAAGGTGATCCAGACTTCACTGTCTACAAAATTATTTATTGGACATATTACATTAACGCATTAACATTGACTCTGTTGTACAACTTTCAACTGCTTTTACAGATACTAGTAGATACATTACCAATGTAACTGTCCAATACTCACCTAATACGTCACATTGCATACACATATACGTTTACCTAACCGTACCTAATTCTTATCAATCTTCTAATTGGTCATTCAGTTCATCCTGCCGCGGGTTTGGGAGGGTTCGAGAAAGAAGCAGACATGATAAAAAATAGCTAATTTTATTTAATCTTTTGCACTTTACTAAATACACTTTTATAATTTAACTCTGGGAGCAAAACAGAATCTTAACCTGTAATTCAGATGACTAAATCATGGAAGGTACTTAACTGGAGTTTCAACTTCTTGCAGGATTCTTCTTGAAGTCCGATGGATAATAGTCAGTTTCAAGTTTGGCTACTAAACCACTTACTGTTGGATTTTCCGTAGAATATTAATCTTAAGATGCGAAGCCACCAGTCGCACGCATGCTATTTTTAACACTTGGAATTCAGCTTAACAATTAACGCTTAACTATTAACCCACTCACTCAATGACAGGCACTTAAATAGTAGTTGGATTTGCTTAACTAGTAGTTAAGCCATCTCTACGGAAAGGGATTTTTAAACTAAAATCACAGTTAACACATTTTCACCAAGAGGATTAGTAGAAGACCTGAATAGAACTCGTTACAGTCCTACCTGATGATTCCCGTGCAGTGACCGAGGTAGTCTAATAGTGGTCAAGATAAAAAAGTAATGATCAGTGTGTCATAAGTTCAAGCCTAGTGCTGCTGAAGACTCGCCGCGTACAAGGGGTCGATGCACAAATCTGTGAAGCATCAAAATCTTTTCCGTTTGCATAGTATGGAAGTTAAGTGAAGGGATTGCCAGCTCACGTGACGTCTTCGCCACATGATTATTGGTCAAAATTGCGAGCTCCATCGCCAATAACCCTCACGTTGCTTTACAGTGAGACACTCAAAACACCTCGCTCACGGCTGCTGATTCCCCTGAAATGCTAATTTCTTAGCTTCGTCCTTTTCTTGCAAACTTTTGTAGTAAACAAAAGAATATTCTGTCAGTTATAAAACTCTACCTTAAATTTTATAATTCAATAGAATGAAAAATGGTGATAGAGAGTTGATATTGTTCCACTTTGTTTTATTATTTATTGAAAAAGAAAAGCATAACACACACCTCTTTTCTGTCCTCATCTAATCAGATATGTCGCTGTACGTGCTCGTAAAAAATCAGTTAATGGGTCAAGCTAAATCAGTTTCCATGACGAGTGGTTTATTTGAGTTTTCAAAATAATTAATATGAATCTTTAAAATTTTGTCGTACAAAAAGACTATGTATTTGAATGTTTTGTTTGAATTCCGAGAAAAAATTTCGATTAACCCTAATGCATAGTAAGATACATAAACCTATTTGTGAGGAGAATCTTGGAAAGCGTTTTTTCCTTGCATAAATATGCATTGCCATTTCACATTTTGAATGTCGTCAATTTAGTTCAGATTTTTTCCTGTACATACTATTTTTGTATAAATTGATACATATATACTCTGTGTACATATATATCTTCTTCTGAAATAAGACCACGGGCTTAAAGCTTATATGAAATAAAATAAAAAAATATTCAAATGGCTGAAAGCAAAAATAAACTTTTTGAAAAGAACAATGAATTTATTCAAGCACGAAACAGACTCACTTACTATTTTACATAATGCACGCAAAAAAGTATATTGCTGAAATAAGTAAACTTCAAGGATTTAAATTTATTTGGTCCTTGGGGAAGAATAATAGGCAGCTTCACTTCAGGCGAGGAACCGCGAGAGCTGGAAATTTTTCTCCTTATACTTGCTTCTTTCCTGCATCTCCGCCTCATTTTATTGAATGCAAAAGTGTCTCTTTGAGTCAACCATGTATTGAGAAGAAGAATGCCAATATCTCTCTTTTGTGTCGCGTACTTTTGGATTTCTGGTAGGTTTTACTGCCTCCATAGAGATGGTACTAGAAAAAACCACATATAAATATTTTTAAATCCATAGGCAAAAAAAAAAAAAAATTTTTTTTTTCATTTCTTAAGGTAAACATTATATGTTCCAGCTTCATAAACTGTATTGTATTAAAAAATAAATGAAAAATAAAATAGTAGCCACTGCTGATTTGTCCCGATGATTAAAAGATTTTGAGAAAAAAGTAAAATGATTTATAGATTTTTTTCAGTTTTACAAATAAAAAATATTTTTCTTAAGGTTTATAAATTAATATGTATATATAATCAAAATTTCTCTAAAAGAGTGAGAGATTAATAAACATTAATCAAATCCGAAACGATAGAAGTTGCAAGTTAACCAGACAATGGATTTTAAAAAGTATGTATGAAAAAATAAAAATAATAGAGTTAAGAATTAAAATATGGATTCCACAGTATTATAAACATTGCTGAGTTAGGACAGCTTATATATAAAATAATTTATATAAAAGTAGGGTTGAATATATTTTGTAGCCAGCCAACCTTCTCCCTTTCTGTTAAAAATACTGAGCAAAATTCTATTGATAATAATGGTTAGATAATCTAAATCAATTTTGAGAAAAAGGTAGCTTACCTAAAATTGCATTAAAAAATGCAGAGCCCACGCTAAATCTGAGTAAAACAAGTTATGGCTTAATATATATATATATGCATTAATATAAATGACAGTGTGGCGAATGGTAAGGAACATCTTGTAATTATCTAGGTATATATAATCATTTCGCTGAAAAAAGAAGTTAGTGTAGAAGATTGGGATGGATGAGGAATCAGCCGGTTGCAATTTATCTAGTTTATTGTACATAAAACACATAGCAACATAGAAATGGACGGCACACAGCACAAATAAGACATACGTGCTTATTACATGGTAACGAAGACAAGAGAGACAGAGTTTTCAAGGCCCTGGCTATTTATATGAAACAACAACAGGAATTCCAGCATTTCCCCTGACTTCCGTAGATGGAGACTACCATTGGAGTAAATATATCGTTCGATAGATTCTGATGTAATCTTATTTTAAAAAGTTCAAGCTTTTAATTTTCGAATAGGCATGGTTACAATGATTCCCGTCAGGCAAGTAGCTAGTAATTATTTACGCGCGAGTCCTGAAGACAGGATTATCACTAATTAAAAAATTGTTTAGAGAATGTAAAGGGAACTTCTACATATGTATCTATATCTATATGGATGTTTGTATTTATGAAATCTCTTCACTTCAACACAGTTCAATTATTCTTCAAGTTGCCAACATGGTCTCCAAAAATTATGCCAGCTTGGCTCTATCACCAACATTTTGCTATATCCTCATTAAATCACCATATCGCCATTATAAAGTAAGGAACGACGTTGGTTGCGAATATTATAATTTTAACATAAAATAAATACAACAAAAATGTGTTAATTTTGCTAAACAGAGATAAGCTTAGGAAGGTGTTTTCAATAATTGACCCACAAGAAATTTGAGGGTTTTTTAATAAAATAAAACCCTTTTTATAAGCAATTAGACCTTCAGGCTTTAAGTTTAACAAATATAAATTTTTGTTCGACATATGCAAAATGCTTTTTTTTGCTTAATTTGCAATTCACGTAAAATTAACTCATTAAAAAACTACTTTATCTTTCGATCTATATTGTTTAATTTTTCAATTCACCTGTGCGATGAGCGGGTATACCAGTTATATACACTCATGTCCATAAATTAAGAATAATTCAGAATCACACAGAAGTTGAAACCTAAAATAAAAATTTCACCTGTAGAATTATCACACACATCTTGAAGAAGAATATGCAAATTACAGGAAACCACCAGATGGCGCGGATAGTACGTCACAATGACGAGAGTGTAAGAGAGGGGTATATAAGGAATGGTGGCAAAGAAGTAAAATTGTTCGCAAGCGCTTTAAAAGCCTTTCAGTGCAATAACCGCAAAGTTATGGCACAAAGGAAGCATTTGGATGATTTTTTACGTGGTAGAATTATCGGACGACTGGAATGTGGACGTACCCAGCTGGAAGTATCCGAGGAACTTGGAATCGCCCAGAGTGTCATCTCCAGGCTTTGGCAACGATTCCAGTATGATGGTAATGTGAGTAGATGTTACAGCACAGGTCCCCCCGAGTTACAACGCCGAATGAGGACCGGTTTTTGTTAGTTACTGGCAAAAGAAACAGACGGAGCACAGCATCAGACCTGTCTCGTCAGCTCTCTTCAGCTATTGGTACGATAGTTTCAAGGCAGACCCTGTACAGACGCTTAGGGCACATTGGTCTATATGCTCGTAGGCCTGTCAGATGTGTTCCCTTTACCGCAACTCACAGTTGCCTGAGATTAACCTGGAGTAGAGACCTTACATTGCGGACACCGCAACAGTGGTCTTGTGTGATGTTTTCCGACGAGTCCAGGTTTAGTTTTCAGTCTGATTCTCGCCGGACTTTCATATGGAGAGCGCCAGGTACCCGTTACCACCAAGAGAACACCATTAAACGACACCGTTACGGTGGTGCAGGATGGCTCGTTTGGGGAGGAATTATTCTTGGTTCCAGAACTGACATGCATGTTCAGAGTGTAACGATGACAGGCCACATCTATCGGGATGTCATTCTGGAACAACATGTACGTTTTTTTCGGGGCGCCATGGGTGCCGAATTTCTGTTTATGGATGACAACGCTCGTTCTCACCATGCAAACATTGTAGACGAATGCCTTCAATCGGAGGATATCACCCGTATGGATTGGCCAGCATACTCACCGAACTTGAATCTAATAGAGCATGTGTGGGATATGCTTGGCCGACGAAATATTCCCCAAGATCAGATTGATAATTTGATACTCAGCATGCGTAGGCATTGTAAGGCCTGTATTGCATCGTCCGGGAGACATACTGCGTATTAACCAACATACTAACCATGTTATACTGTTTTTTGTAAATTGGTTATTTTTTGCAATTTGCTCCAGGGAGTAAAAATCGCAATTTTTATTAATTATGTCAAACATATAGCATCTTTTTTGCTCTTTACCTTTTGTTTAATAAATAGACTTTACAAATAAGTCAAATTTGTTTTGCTTCTGTCTCTTTCTTTGCCTGAACTTCTTTAGTCTTAATTTATGGACATGAGTGTATATATGTAATATATATATACGTAATGACTTCCTCTAGCCGTTTTTAAATTTACTCCTTTTAATTATTTTTTAATTCTTTGATGCAAGACTAATGTAATAATCTTAATCTGATTAATCGCGACCAGTCACGACTCCCGTGAGAAAGGAGTCGCACGACCTTCACCGCCAGCATGTATACTCAGAGCGCTGTGTGCTCTCTCTCTCTCTTTGTTCATTGTCTGCTTGTCAACAACATGTCCTTATTACTGCCTGTTTTCACTTTTGTGCTTTTGTGTTTTTCGAAACTAGATGTTGAATGAACTGTTGGAATGCCCCGGTTAAAAGACAAAATAAAAAATACAAGTATCAAGTCAACATCAATATGCCACGACTACAACATAAAATGAAAAAAGCAAGAAAATTTCCACGCATCGCAGGACAAAACACACACACAAATATATATATTAACTTAACTTATAACAGAGCTTAACTTATAACAGTAGCGCAACAGCCAATGACGGCCAAGGCCTTCTGTGCGCATTTCAGTATACGGAACATTGGGCCCTGAGGTGCATGAGCAGATATTCCGATCAAGTGTGCAGTCTGACACGACACCCCCAGTATTAAGTTCCCAAGTATGCTTGGTACTGATTTATCAACCCACTGAATTGAAGAGAGGCTGAGTCATATTTTTTAAGTAATGTCTTGGGATGCGTGGAATTTTTCTTGCTTATTATATTTTTTATTTATGTTGTAGTCGTGGCATATTGGAGGAGACATTATACATTTAACTTTTTATTATTTCAGATCAGGACATTGCAAAAGTCCATTCACAGTCTCATTACTAAAAACTAAAAATGACGTAAGCGAACGCAGGCAGCGACGAGGACATGTTGTTGACAAGCAGGCACTGGGTTTATATATTCGCGGTGAAGGTCGTGCGACTCCTTTCTAACGGGAGTCGTGATTGGTCGCAAATGCTCGCGAGCAGTTAGATTAAGATTAAGATTATGGTATTAGTCCCGTACCAAAGAATTGGAAAATAATTTAAAAGAGTTAATGTAAAGAAAGTTAGAGGGAGTTATTACACACACACACACACACACACACACACACACAACACATACATATATATATATATATATATGTTAATTTTTATCTAAAATATCTTAATTTAATACAGACAAATATTAACAATTATGAAGCAAATTTTCTTGATATAGAAATTAAATTAAAAGATAATAAAATAGTTACTAATATTTATGATAAACGAGAAGATATTAATTCCAATATTATAAAAGTACCGCATTGGGAGAGTAATGTGCATGTATCTATATTCAGAAATATTGTTATTAATTACACACTACACAATAAATTTCTATTTTCAAATAAATAAATAATAATAAATAATAAATATTCCCAGTTTTAAACTATTAAGCTTACATTCGAAATATGGCAGACAGATTGTTTCCATGGAGGAAAGATCAGCTAAAAAAGGAGCGGGAGGCTGGTCTATATATAGCGAGAGAAGCGACTCACTCATCACGATATCTCCGTAACTATTAGACTTATAAAATTGGAATTAATTAGCCTTTTGTAGAGGAGAGATCCGCTAAGAATGGATTTTTTGTAGATGAACTGTAAAGAAAAATCGCGATTGATTAAGAGCCATAAGAGTATATTATTTTTGTTTTCGAAATATTAGACCTACTGACTTTAAATTTGAAGACATATTCCTTTCATGGAGTAGCTCTTCTCTACAAAATGGGGTTTGCGAAAATCAGTTCTAAGGGGTGTTGCAGGGAATTAAGGGGCGTTATAGAAAACTGTTCCCATTTTTAAACTATTAGACGTACAGTCTTGAGCATATTCCTTTCATGGAAAACAAAGAGTTTTGCGTAAATTGACAACCAAAGGAAGTCACATGGGTGTTTTATATAAAATAATCTTTTATGAATTACTTAACCTATAACATTAAAATTTCAAATAATGTTACTTTTACTGAGTATATATTAACAATAAGGGAGTTTTCAAAAGTAGACCCACATAGATTCTGCGTAGTTGTTATGAATAAAAAAATCCCTTTTTTTAACTATTTGACCCCTTTGACTTAAATTTTGTCAAATGTGATTTTTTGTTGAGCAGAGATAATTTAAACATGAAGACGCTGTGGACCTATTAGACCCCTGTGCCTGGGCTCAGATTGAATTCCTAGAGAAGACATAAAAATGTAAATGTGTAGTGCTTGCTCGATATGGGGACACTTAAGAAATTCTTTAAGCTAAAATGAAAATCCTCTAAAGGGGTTGGTGGAAGGGAGAAAAAGGTAAGATCTGTACTAGGGGTGACGAGCCTTTATGGATCAACGTGCATTTTTTTCTGAAGAAATGTTAAATGAGGTACGTGCCGTCAAATAATTACGATTTACGATTATTGGGAAAATAATAAAACTAAATACTAACAGCTCAAAACTCAGTATTTACTACGAAAAAATACATTTTGCACTGTATTGTTGTAAATGTTTTAGTTATATGTGCAATTCAAATTAACGTAACATTAGTGCGACTTCTGTTGTTGCAGATTAGACGCCAAATAACTTATGTTTGAATTGTAGGACAATAATAAGCGAGTGTGCTTCCCTCCGCCTCGAACACCACCACCAATCACCTGGGTTGTTCGCTATGCCTAATGGTGAACTTTGTTATTTTGAGCTAAAATGCAAACCGTTTTGATCAGCGGGAAGCCTAAAATATTGCATCGTGTGTCATCAATGGCACGCGTGCCATTGGTTCACCATCCCTGATCCAGACCCTTGCGATAATGAATTTCCTGATCATCCATCTCATACTGTCGATTGGGAGGTAATTGTAACAACAGTACCATTAAATTTGAAGTGTGTGCCGTTGGTAATCAATGAATAGAATATGTTTAACAGTTGTATAATTCTAGTGGTATTTAAAACTGCCCTTTGGAGTATGAAGAGTTAAAATATATTTTTATTTGTTGAAGATCAATATTTAAATGCAATTAAGCTTTGGGTTAATTTAATAACCATTTAATCAATTTTTAAACTGAACAATATTAAAAATAAAGTTTAAAAAAGTATTTAAGCATTATGAAAAGTGAATATTTGCTATTAATAAAAATAAATATTTCCTCGAAATCTTATTTTATAATATTCAGTAGCTGTCAAAAAATGACTGACGTTTTAGGAAATGATAAGAAAATTGTTCCAAAAATTTATTTAAATACATGTCTTGGCGATTATATTAAGAAAGGATAAATAATACAGTAGTAAGTTCAGCAAAATGTAGCAAAAAATCATTTCTAATATTTTTGAAGAAACGTCTTAAGTATTGGCTTAGTTTTAATAGCTTTAGTTAATTGCTATCAATAGTCAAAAAATGACGCTAGACGAAGTTTTGACTAGTAATGGTTATCTAATAGTTTCAGAACATTTTATTTTTACAGATGTAGCATTTGAATCCATAGACAGGCATAGTGACCACAGCTATTTAGCATAATAATAATATAAAACTTGTTTTCAGTAGACCTAATGTGAAATAATAAGAATAATGCTTTTGTAAATGGTCAAAATTGTACACTTTTTCTTTTTAAAAGTGAGAACGTTTTCAAGGTAAAAAAAGAACTGTAAGACCATCAAGTTCAATTACTTTAATTTAGAAAAAAAGGCATTTAAGATGTGTTTTAGTTCTTATTTTTTTAAAGAGCGCTGTAGGGAAAATATATAAGAAAATGACTTTAAATTCCATTAACTATCTTATTTATAAAAGTCTTTATTCGCATATAAAAGTTTGTAAAGTAGTTTAAATATCTAACAAGGCCAATTAAATTATAGTGTAACTTAAAAAACACATAAAAATGCTGAGTGAACCGGTGAAGATAAAATACGAATTCATAAAAGAACAATGAAGACATTAAAACTAAACATTAGCAAAAGAAAAAAAAAAGAAAATTTTCTTAAAATACATTTGAAAAGAAGTTTCACCCTAAAAAAGAAAAAAAAATATGCAATTAGAAAGCCTTTAAAAGAATTTGACGATAGTCAACAACTATTTGAATTCAAACTTTTCTCGTGAAATTTAATTAGCATCTAATTTAGTTGTTTCTCAGCTATAAAACTTGATCAAAATACCATTTTCATTTTTATGGCACCTTAATTATGACTTCAACTCTCATAACTAAGCTTCTATTGTAAAATATTATTCAATTCATTTTTTTTTTCATTTTCTATTTGAAGCAAAATAGTGATTCTTAAGACAAAAGTAAAAGATAATTTCTCTGTTCTGTAGGTCAACTATTTCAATTTAAGTGGCAAAGTTTTCAAACTTTTAAACTCCTTATGAAAAAATGAAAATGTCCAAATGAACTTATCATAAACAAATACAGCAAGAAATAAACGAGGCATGCAATTTTTAAAAAAGAAGATCATTGAAAATTGTAAATCATTTGAGAGATTTACAGCAGAGCTAATAATGATGCTTCCTCTATTCTATCGTCTCTGTAACTTAAATATGAAATGAAATTGGACTCTTTAAGCAATTATCAGCAATATTTTTTCCCTATCCGATAATATAAACATAATTATTTCTTTTTTTCTTCTGTCAAAATGCTTTAATGTAAGACGAAATCTGTTTAACAAAGGAGTTCGGCATTTCCCCCTGTAATTTCAATTAATAATTTATACAAGGCGTTTTATTTCAATCGGGAAATAAATAAATAATTACGGTTCCTACATTTTTTTAAAAGGAGTTATGTTGTTTAAAAGAGAACACTTCATTTCTGAATTAGTAATATTTAATGGAAAAGTTTTATTAATTAATTTCTAGATGAAGGAACATTTTATTCTTATACACTCAACTTATTATATTTATTCAATATGCATAATTCTGCTGCAAACTAAACTCAGTGGCAAAACAGCCTATGAAGGCCGAGGCATATGAGTACTGTGCCTATCACAGTATATGTGACTTTGGGCACAGAGGTGCATGAGCAGATATCCTGGTCAGGTGGTCAGTCTGACACGAAACCCCCATATTTAGTTCCCAAATCAACTTGGTAATCATTTATCAACCAGACCGGGATTTGTACCCTGAAAATGTGGCGTGGAAGCGCAAACGGTTTAACTTTACTGGAATGGTATAACATTTTATTTTCATTCATTTAAAATATTATGAATAAAATAACTGCAGTTTAGTTTGTTATTTAACATCGTATTATTTTCAAGGGAAAGTTATGTACTTATGCCATTTTGCAGTTTCATACCATGTAGTAATTTTAAGAATATGAACAAATATATTCTTGTTGATTCCAATACGTGAACCGGTAAAAACTTCAGTTATTCTATTATCTTATCCATTTAGCTAAATATTACATAAAATCTTTAAGTGCAAAAAAATTAACAATAATTAATTAAATATTATTCAAACTTTAAAGTGAAGAGTGACTCAAAGAATTATACATTGCCCCTGAAGCTCTTCAGATTTTACTGCCTTAGACTTTTCAAGCAAATTTAGAAAAAAATATTATATTGTATAGTATGTAATATACGAATTCCTTAAGCCTTATCACGATGGATGAATCTAGAATTGTGACTTCTAAAGCCTATAATACACACTATAATAAATTATAGTTTATAAAAACTAAAAAACACATTTTTATACTTTATCGAACTAAGTTGTAACTTAATCTTTTAATGTCAAAACTGGAATTAATCGCCAAATCTGGAAATGGGATCTGAAATTAATCGCTAGATACGTGATGGGATCTGAAAATTGGAACTCGTTAATCGAGATGATCCTCCTCCGGACAATGTAACAAAATTATTAAATTATTATATTGTCATCGATCCAGTGCATGTGAGCAAAATTCCGAAGTAATCTGACTTTTTAAGGCGGGTAAAAATTGAGTTCAAAGATTCCGTTACATGCAAGTGAAGCTTACAAAAGGGTGTTAAAGTTGTGTTTGTTTGTGAGTTCAGGTTGAGTTTTGTTGGTGTTTAAAAAGCACATACACAGTATATGGTACGATTTTTAAAAAATTCTCTGATTTAATAATATTTGCTAAGTTTTTAGTTGGTAGCTTCTTGTAAAACCGAACATTGTATGTAAAACATTTTTCACTCAAAGCACCCCCAAAAAACTAACCAATTTGTTAAATGAACAGTTTTAAAAAGTTTATAAAAGGGTTTGAAAGTGCTACTCCTTCTGCAAGGATTAACATATGCACATGAAATTTTATTTGCTAGCACATCAAACTTTGTACAAGAAAAGTTGTTATGAATTTTGTGGTAACATTATTGTGTCTTTGTTATTAATAAAGTAATTTTTCTGATGAATACTCATTAAAATTTCCTTGAAAAATGCATAAATTATAATTTAAACTAGTTTCTTAAAATTAAGTATTTCTTTTATTTAAAAACTCACACCAACTTTTGTTGCATGTATCAAAGCATCTAGTACAAATTTTTTTTAAAAAAAACTGAACATTTGAAACGGAGAACTAATTATTTGTTTCTTTCTGAGATAAATCATTTTAAAATGATCATTTGCAATCGGTGTGTAAATAACATGTGATCATGTCTCTGTATTTTATTAACCTAGAAGTTTCAAAGTTTCTGAGAATATAGAAATAAATATGGAAAATAATTTAACCTGAAGAAGTATACTATGACTTTAAGCCAATTTTTGTCTACTATATTATATATTTGTCTAATTGTATTATAACAATACCCTTTGGGGGCGGTTATAACTCTACGTTGGGGGCCGCAAGTATATCGAAAATTCGAAAATAAAAGATTTAAAATAATTATCAGTTTAGAAATGAAGCAAACAAAATACATTCTGACATAATAAAAAGTGAAATACTTATTCAAACTGATTTTAGATTCTCAATTAAAACAAATTTAGTAATTACACGTGACTTCCATGGATTGTCATATACACAATTGTATGCAAAATATAATACTTATCTTGATAAGCTGTGCAGTTTACAGTTAAAGTCGCATTGTAGCTTAAGCGTTAAAGTACATTATTGTTGCCTTCAATGCACAGTTGCAGGGAGTCGTGATGAAAATGATTACTGAAAATTGGGTCGCAAATATTGAAAGTTTGAGAAGCACTGACTTAAATCATATTAAATAGGCAAAAACCTATAGCTGCAAACAATACATTTTCTTATTATTTGAATTCTATTTATAACTACATGCAATTGCCACTAAAATGAAAAACAATAACCGTTTTTCTCTGTGATTTTAACTTAGTAATAAATTAGAACTATTTTTATAAAACAGAATTTCGTAAAAACAAGTGTGAGATCACTGGAATTAGAAGATTAAATAGAAGCTCATTCCATAGATTTCCAAATAAATGTCTGCTCTATTAAATCTAATGTAATGAAAATACACTGTTGGAGATTTCTCATAATTGAGTACCAGTAATTCCCTTCTGATCCTTTGTCCATTAAGTGACACTATATATAAGGAAAAAATAACAAATATTGTTTGGAACAAATCCACTCCTGATACATCTTTTAATTACATTTTGTCTCGCTTCAGTGTAAGGAAGCTACACATACCTTAATCTTATAATCATTCGTATCGACATAGCCAGGAGAAGAAAAATAAACGTAATGATAGTTTCTGATAGGTTTGTTTTTATCTTGTTTTGGAAACATTAAACGCATTTGTTTTCTTTTTATTCACTTAGAGAGGATGTTTATTTTTCATTAGTGTAAATTAAAGTAGAAAATCTTAATTATATATAAATTTATGCTGTACTAAATTTAATGATATCTGAGATACTTAAGTTAAAAAAACTAAAGAACTGTTTTAACAAATTCAGTTTAATTTTTCATTATTTTAGTATAAAAAAAAACTTTAGTTATTAAGATTTCAGTTTTTACAGTAATTATGATTTTATTATTTTGGAAAATGCTTTTCGTGAATTTACGAAGAGTATTTATAAAAACCATTATAAAAAATATAACATTTGAAAAATGTATATCAAGACAGCCCTAATTTTCCAAACGATTTATGTTAATGAATGTGCAATGAAAAAGAAATGGGTTTGTACAAGCATGTGTTTTTTACGTAAATATGTAACTTAGTTTTGGTGAATTATTTTGTCCTTTTTATTGTTTACTTATTATTTTATACTCGGCTCTCCTTCGATCTTCATATAGAAAAAAATATTTAAGACACCAAAAAATATTGTGAAAAAAACATTTTTTTTTCCATTAAGTAGTATATATTAACTTGCATACAGTTCGATTTCTAAGTTACATACCTAAACTGTTCTGAAATAAGTCGAATTAAATTGAAAAAAAGGGTGAAGAAGATACTATATATATACATAAATATTGAAACAAGATTGGATAAAGATTGAAGGTAGCTTTATTAAATACTCAACTTAATGTTCCAAGAAAAGAAAAGAAACTTATGTAAGATACTATATTAAAATGTATGAGTGTATGCGTCTTCAATCTTTACTATACGTATATTATAAGCTTATTCTTCAGTTGAAGTTTAAAACAGAAGTGGGATATTATAAGTTAAACGTTTATTTGTTTTTCTGATATAGATATAGATCTGATATAGATATAGATCTGATATAGACTCGTTTATAAGTTTATTACGATTACTCAAAATGATTAAATTAACCAAGTCAAGAATTACTTTAATTTTGAGATAATTTCTTCTAGTAATTTATCCAGATGTGTATAAATACTAATATAAGTAAAAATACATATTTAGTTTGTAGAATATATATATAAGAAGATGTTTTAAGTTTCTGGATACATTTAAGTGACTTATGAGTTAAGCAAAATATTTTATCAAGTAAAATTTATGAATTAATACATTAAATAAGGAAGAAATTAAAAATATTTTCCATGCCTATCATTTAAGAATATAATGTTGAATTTTTTTGGAAAAAATAAATACATTTTTATTCTAATTTTATTGAGGAAAGGAACATTTTTAAATTTGAAAGTTATGCTACTTTACTGTTTAATTTCCTTTACTGTGTAAAAGAAATAGTAAAGTTAAGATTTCGTTGTGATACAAACGTTAATCTTGCAGGAATTATTTTTCCTTTTGTGGTATAACTTTTTATTTAAAATTATGTCTCTCAGTGATAATATATAAAAAATTTTAAAGAATTTACAAATAAGTTTAATTGCCATTTTTTGTCGTTACAATTTAAAGCTTCATTTAATTTTCCAAAAATACTTTTTAAAAATAAGATGCAAAATTCTTTTAAAAGTTTCAAAAGAGTTTACTTTACTATTAGCAATATCTAACGGAGACATATTTCACTCTACAGAAGGTTTAAATTTAAAACTTCTCGTGAGTTTCCTTACTTTAAAAACGTTTTTCAAGTAGACGAAAAATGTGAAGACATTCCCGAAGAAAAATTATTTTACTTATAAGATAGAGTTATTACAAAGTTATATTAAAATTCCTAAGCATCGGTATGCTTCATTTTTTTCTCTAAACTTAAATTTTCTAGTCAGAAAAATAATAAAAGAAATAAAAGACAGATGATTAGGTGGGGTTTTGTTTCATTGCTTAGTATTAAATATTATTCTCACGGTATTTGCTGAGGCCCTTTGCAATTGCGTTTATATAAAATTAAAAGAAAGGTGCAAAGTCTTAAAATAAGTAAATTTATGTGAAGTTTGAAAATGTAGCATTTTTTTTTTGTACAACAGTATTTTCAAAGTACAATAAAACCAGAGAAGCAAAATGTTTAATAAAAATTTAGATTTATTGCTCTTTTAAACATAATTTAATATGTATTGATTAAAATTGGAACAACATCTTTCTCTACCTTAAAAAAATTATAAAGAAAACTGTTTATTTGAAAATAAGTATATTTTTTAAAATTAAACACATTTTGTAAAATGTGAATAAAACTATAACAGATGACTGAAAAACAGGTAAAAAATGAACGTAAAAAAACAGGTGAATATAATTTTATTTATTCAAAACTAGGTAGAAATAGATTATTTCCTAACCACACATATGGTAGTAATCCAATTTAAGTTATCCTAACAATGTAATGTTTTGATATCTTACATTTAATATAAGATTGATATAATAAAAAAGAGAATTCTCTACGAAACAGTAAAAAAATAAACAACACATTTTTTAATTTTCCGCGTTTCTGTTCAAACACACTCATACATTAAAAGATTCTAATTGTAAAATTATGAGATAATTATGCATTCTAAGTTTTTCTACGTTTTGAGTATGCTTTCCACAAAATTACTCAAGCGAAATAATCAGCATAATTTACATAAATTGTCTCCAAACATAAATTTTCGCTCCTAAGAAAAAAACATAATTAGTATGTTCCAATTCAAGTGTATTCAACTCGTGAAATATAATTCTTCTTAGTTGATTTATTTGAGGAAATGCTACGCATTTGTTTATTTTTTGTTAAGATTTCTGTCTGTTTTATGAATAACTATGACAATTTCATATGGTTCGAAAATTAATGTCATCTTTAATTATAATATATGTTTGAAATTATCCTAAGTAGTATGAACATTCATCCCATTGGGTAAACATTAAGTATTAATGCCAAAAGAAAAGAAAAATGGAACATTGTAATATTTAATTGTTATGTTCTCATCAAAAGCTTAAATATTTTTTGTTAATATGTATCAAAATAATTCAAGAGTGAATTTAAGGATTCTCTTTGCAATCTTCCAACAAAGAACCGTTTACAATTGGTTCTAATGCTTACAATTCCAGATTCTGCAACTTCGAAATACATAACTCCATTAAAAATACACATATAAAGTATGCTTTACACAAAACATTTTTTTTTACAAAACACGGTTTTGTAAAGAAGCATGAAACGGGCATGAATGGATTTTTCATATATATTCTTTATATTTACTTCATTTCACAGGAGCAAAAAGTAAATACTTAAAAACTTATTCTCAACTTTACATAACAATTAAACTGAATGACACCTAAGCATATGGAACATTAAAGTATTGAATACACACACACATATACGTATTTAACATATACATACATTGAGTGGTCAAATTATTATGAACACTTGACACTTATAGAAAGATCAGCCGTAACTTCATTTAACGCCGCTAGAGGGCTAAATATCTACTTAAAAGGGTATACAGAAATGTTGAGGCATCAGTTCCCCAGAGTTGCTATAGAAAAAACAAGGGAAAACGTAATTTAAGGGGACATGGTACGATTTACACAAAATATTTTTTAATTTAATGATTTTCATAATTTTTTAGGTTGCTTTCTATATGCATGTATGATGTAAAACAGATTTTGTGCTCATAGTTTCATACAAAACTAACCATTTTAATTTTTTTAAGGGGAAATTTGAAACTTATGAAGTGATTTTAAAATGCAACTCCTTCTACAAAGATTGACGTACATATAGGAAACTTAGATTTACAAGTATGTAAAACTATGTATAACAAAAGTTGGTATGGGATTCATACAATACTTCATTTTATGAATGTTTATTGAAAATTCCTTAAAAAAATGTGCAAATTCTAAATTGAATTATTTTTTTTAAAAAACATGCATTGCTTTGATTGAAAAATACATATTAACTTTTGTTCCATGTGCTATTAGCAACAAGAGAAAAAATGTCTTAGTATAAAGCAAAATAGAAAAAAAAAAGACTTAGCATTTTAAATGAAGATAAACTAGCTATTTTATCTTCCCGAGATAAGTCATTTTAAAGTTTTGATTTGCCATTGGGATGTAAATAAAAACAAACATAAAAATTATCATAACTCTGAGTTTTTTAAGCTTAGAGCTTTCACATTTTATGAGTTTGTAGAAAAGAGTATAAAACATAATTTAGACTTAAAAAAATTAGCTTTGATTTTTTGACCGATTTTTGTCAATTGAATCGTATTGTGTCTGCTTAATTCAGTTTGAAAGCGTTATGATTGCAGTTGCTCCAAGCGTTGAAGCCAGTATCAGAAAAACGGCTGCACTTGTAAAACTGTTCGAGAGCATCAATTATTAATGTTTTCAGAGGATTAATTGCCAAACAAACAACAAGAATTTACGTCAAGCTTATGGTCATCACTGATTACTGAACGATCGCCCGCATGGAAACGAGAATTTTGATATTTATCCAGTGCAACATAAGAGTATCCGTACTTCAAATTGCGTAGAATTTTAATCAAGGAGCAACTGCAAACGTATCTGAATGAAATGCTTCCCGCACATTACTCCGTAAAAGTCATGGTAGACACCGATTTATTTATAAAAGCCTCTACTGTCAGCCTTAACCCGGTATCAGGCACACGGGGTGTTCTGTACAGAACAGCAACAAAAACACCTCCAAGAACTCCAAAAATAATGCGCAGAACCACGATTTTTTCTGTAGCTGCACATTTTAGGTCAATGAACCTTCAGGTCTGATGCAATCATTCACGATTTGATGATTGGAGCGTAATGACTTTCAAAAATTTATCAGGGGTGCTGAGAACACACCGCGACCGATTACATTATGTTTTTGTACAGTGTTTATGTCAACCATTATGTGGTTCTAGACTCAAAATTTTTTGCCATAAATGATATACTTTTATACCGCTTTCAGAAGAATTGTTGAAAAAGAAATTAACAAAAGTTGGCACATTCCGAGGAAATAAAAGGGAGATGCCATTATTCTTCCTCAGCAAAAAAATGCCTGGCACGTCCACTTTTTGTTTTCATTATAAAATCCCGATGACATTAATTTTTTATTATAGGAAAAAGAATAAGAAAAAGCACTCTACTATGCATGACGATACTTTGATAGAAACCAAACCTGAAGTAGTGAAACCTAAAATTGTGATTTTTATTATATGATAAAAAACGATCTTAAATAACACTGATGAAATGCGTAATATATATGATGTGTCGCGAATATGTAACCGTTGACCACTGTGAATATTTTATAAGCTTTTTAACATTTTAATTTATTAAGGTATACGAATAGGTTGATTTTACTTCTGTTGAAAACTGAAACTTTCAGTTTTTAATTTTATAGAATAAAGCCTTTATTTAGCTTTACAAAACAGTTCTTTTTTTTTTTGTTTCCAGGTCACTTACAAGCCAAGATATTAAAGAATTAGTAAAACACGAAACACCGGAAGTGGACATTTAAGTAACCGGAAGTCACCGTTGAAATGCGCTTAAACTCGTCAAACAGAATACCATATTTTTTATAAAAAAAATGTATTTTAACGCAAACTTTTGATTTAATAGAAAAATAATTACGTCTTTTGAAAATATTTTAAAAAATCAATCATAAAATTAATTTTTTTACGTACAACTTGGTTTGATAAAAACTCTGTTAAGTTGAAAAACCAAAGTTATCTGCTATATTTGATAGAATATCAAGGAATTATTAGATCGTATTAATTTTTGAAATAAGTATAAGAAGTAACAAAAGTAAATGTTATTCCCTTAAATGTCAGTACAAAGCAAATAAGTACCGTAATAAAGTTTCAATTTCCGACAACGAAAAAATTAGTAGTGATTGAAATATTCCAACTGTATGTGAACTAAAAAACTAATTTATTCCTTAAAATCCACATTGTTGCTGAAAACCATGAAAAAATATTGTTTTTAACGTAGAATTATTGTGTAATATGATTCCGTTATTATATTGCCCTGTGTTTCTTTTGAAAGAAAAGTTAGTGTTGTTAAATAGTACGTTTGTTTTAGCTAGAAATATGAAATTGAATTTATTTTGTTAGCTTTAAATAAAGATACTTCAGGGATTCATAGATATATTAAACAATCCCGTGTGACTACACTGGTGTATTAACAATGAAAAGGTTTGCTGAACTTGATGAAATTTGAGAAACAGAGTTTAAACGACATTCTTTGTCAGTGGCAAAAGTTGCAAGAAAAAATAATTAGCTGAAAAGTAAAAAAAAAAAAATATTAAAACTGAGCAACACAGAAGGTATAAGTTATATAACTGCTGAATTTTAAATAATTTTGTAAATATAAAAAATACATCCTCTGACCATAAAGTTTGGTGTAGGAAGTCAGAATGGCTGATCTGGCTACACTGGCGAAAAATAATCCTGCACATGCGTAGCGGCAGGTTTTGACCCTCTGTTGTTCAGTTGAGTTACTAAACCTGTTGTTCAGTTGAGCTTCGTTTCAGTTCCATGTAAGACTTGTTTTACAAAGTGCTTGTTAAGTGCGTTGGTTCTTAACTGGAAACAGAAAAAGAACGAACAAAAGATCAATTTATGGTTTTATTTTAAATTTGGCAAGACACCGATAGAAACTTATTAGATAACGGCACGTGCTCATGAAGATCACACACTGTCCATGAAGTAAGTGTGTGTGCGAGTGGTTCGCCCGTTTTGAGGAGGCCGGGAAAGTGTTTCTGAAAACTCCCGTAGCGAAAGACCAGTGACCTCCGTCAGCGAGGCAATATTGAGGAAGTCAGTAAATAAATCGTCAATTAACTGTGCCCATGATAGTTAGATAATGAATGCTGCAATGTACATTGAAATTTTGACCCGTTTCTTGAAACTTCCTCAGTACGAACAACAAGGTTCATAGTTTTTTTGTGTTCACGACTACTCTCTCCCTCACACAGCCAATATCGTCAAAAAGTTCCAGGCAGAAAAGCGGGTGGGGCAAATTGAACATCCACCATTTTCTCCAGATCTCAATTTTCCAGAGTTCTTCCTATTCTCATAACTTAAACTCACTTTGAAAAGAAATTTCTGACATCAAACGAAACGTGAAGAGGTTTTTAAACTCCATCTCAAAAGAAGACTTCGTACAACGTTTCCAGGACATGTATAACAGATCACAGCGGTGTATAGTTATGGGAGGTGACTCTTTCGAAGGACAGTAAGGTAACGTTCGTTAATATTTCATCTACGTTAATCCGGCATCACTCGTGCGAAAAAAAACGACCTTAAATTTTCGCGCTGGGTGTGTCATACCTATTGTGTTGACATTGTGGTTTTACAGTAACATTTGTATACAAATGTTAAAAAGGAAGAAAAGTAATAAATACAATATGCTTATTACATTTTTCAAACGTAAATTTAGTTTTCTGTTCTTTTTATAAGGGCATTCAGTGCATTGTTTATGCACTCCTTTAATCTTATCGTGACTTACTACAATGTTTTCACTCGATCTTATTTTTTTTAATCTGTATCTTTTAAAACTAAACATATAGGAATAAACTTCTCTGTACTTTAAATTCAAAAATTTTGGAATTTATTTTTTATTTTCTCTTAATGTTTCAGCAATAGTTTTTTTTTCTTCAAAAAAATCATCTGAAAGTGGAGAAGATGTGTATACCAGAAGTCTCCTTTAAAATTACGTTCTTCCCAAATGTTTTTGTGTCTCTACATATAAAACATTTATTTTCAACAGTGTCTCACGTTTCTAAATCTAGATCGATTTCAATGGAGGAATCATACTTGCTGTTATACACTTCATCATTTGATTTTTTCTCATCATAATCGTGAAGAGAATTTCTTTATCCGAAAATACTGTTGCACTATATCTTTTAAATACTGTATCTATTAAGTTACTTAAGTATCAGATTTCTTCATCATAACTACAATAATATGTATTAGCACAAGGACGATTTAAAACGTGTTCATGCATTTAGAACTGTAACGGTGATTCACGCGCAGGGTATGACATAACCGAAGAGGAGATATCCAGAAATATATATATTTAGAATTTACCTACAAGCTTAGGCTTCTCAAAGGATATGACCTTAAAGTTAGCTCCACGAGCAACTATCCATTTTCCAATAAAGGTTTAGAAGGAGCATTGAAAAAAGTTATGATGATGTGTATGACACACCCTGCGCGAAAAGTGCCGGGTTAATTTACAGGACTATTCACCGAACCTTATTGTCAGAGGTTGTATGTTATAAATAATTAAAATGCATTTTTTTTCATTATAAATATTTCCGTATATTTTGAAAATTTCAAAAATGATAACAGTAAATATATGACCGATAAATATCTTTGAAACTTGGTACTATTTTTTCTTATAATTTTTTCTTAGGCGGGTAGTAAATTAATGATTATAACGAGATCAGTTTATAAATTATGGTCTAGTATTTGTGTAACAGTGATGTAAAGCGTGGCAGATTTCTACTATTGGCTGTTCAACTAGCTCTAATTTTTTATTTACTTTTGTAACAATAATATTTTACTACAGGTCCTAAATACGTATCTAATAATTATTTGATACTAAACTTATACAAATTGGGACAATTGATTTTCATTTAGAATGTCTTGAATTTCCTAAAATTTCTTCAAAATTCCTCATAAGTATACTAATTTTCGGAAGGTTAAATAATTTTTTGCAAATATTACATAAGCATAGCTTATTTACATAAAAACTAAAGTTAAAAATGGCATAAGTTTTTTCCTAAGTGATGCTTTTTAAAAGAAGGTCTCCAAACGCATTCTTATACCTTAACTTAATTATGCTTAATATTAATAGTTAATATCATTCAGTTTTTCATGAAAAAACCTCATACATTCTGGATTATTAGAGAGTTTAACTTTTACAGCCGCATTGTGATATGAGATGAGAATTCCCGGACCTTTACAAAAAACTTAAACGAAGCTTCAAACTTACTTAACTTAATAAAGAGAGTATTATATAATACACCAAAAACTGTTTCTTCAAGTGTAAGAGATGTAAAAACTAACTGTTTTTTTCTTCAGTCTAAGAGAAATATATGCTTAAAGTATATGAATATTCTCCTCTAAAGGTTTGGAAAATGGTTAAGAAAATTTTTCTACTTTTTACTTTCCATAACATTAATTTCCGAGTAAATTACAGGTGGATATGTTTTAAATATATTTTATGGGAAAAAAAATTATAAAATCATGCATTTTAAAATGAAAATGTTGCAGGTTTAGTTTACATCAATATTAGTCTCATAAGTTTGCAATAAATTAATTAATTTTAATTGTATAATTCAAAACACATGCATCCTAACTGACTTAAAATTCTTTTCATTATTAAATAAATGCGTTAAATGTTTGGGGTGTTCTGGACACCCCAAATATTCCTAATGTTCTGTAAGATTTCTGTCATGCCGTGTATCCTCTCAGCAATGATCTATTCGAGCGATGATGTCTTAAACTGAACAAATGGGTGTCTCGTGCACCAAAAATTTTATCTGGCTCAAGAAGTACATGCTCTTTCAAAAACTTGTTGTAGTACAGCCTTTCAATAAAATGTCTTCGTTCCCATTCATGTGTTTCTATTTCTTTCTTTGTCTCACCTCCTTTACACTATAGTTTTTAACTAGGGCATCCGTGACCCTGCGCTCCTATGTGATTCATAGTCTTCCTTGTACTCCCTGCACATCCTGCAAGTTTGTCAGTCTGGTAGTTAATCACCCTGTATAGGAACCTTTTTCGTTACAAAGTTTTATGTGTATTAACCATTTCATAAGTTTCGGAAACATCTTATTTTTATTCAGATTTTAAAAGAAAATTATATTTATAATGATTTAATATTAATTATATATTTACTCATTATAATAAATATATTAAATAGATTAATTATATATTTCCTATAGTTTGGAGTTTATACGAAAATATCATATGTCGTGATCTGTCTTTCATATTTGCAGTATCTTATAATAAAGATAAATATTGTTAATAATTAAATAATCTAATGCTGGGTAACTGAACTATGCATATTAATGTAAAGAAAATATTTCGTTTCATTCTTAGTAATTAAGAAACGTTGAAAATGAAATGAACGCTTCGCAAATGTACTTTGGTTAAAGAATCTAAGAGTTTTACATGTCACAAAATATAGAAAAAAGACATTTTTTAAAAAATTATTTTTTACTTATTTCTCTCAGGAGATAACGGTTCACTTGAATAGAAACAAGTTGTTGACGCTTCTTTTAGAATTAGAAGTAGAAATGTTTTATGTAGTAATTATTTGACGAAACTTTCTCCCCATAATTATGTAAATAAGTATTCAGATCATTATTTCAGAAATCCTCAGATTTTTCATAATATTTGCATACTATTATACCTTACATCTACTTAATTTATTTAACGTAGAATAATATTCGAAATGGAAAATATGAATCATTTGAAAAAAAAAATAAATATATGCAAGAGGTAAATAGAATATACTCGCTTAAGGATTTTGGTGAATAAATTCCCTTTTAGTTTTAATTATAGCTCAAGCTTTAACTCTATATATCGATTCTAGGGGGGGGGGGCAATTCAAGTGTGAAGAAGGTAAAATCACAACTCAAAAAATGGCAGTTATTAAAGGATTTTCAGGAGACTTTTTTTTTTAGTTAATCTCTCGATATGATTTAGCCTCGGTATTGAAGACTACTGGAGTTATTATTTGATGATGAAAAGGAATTTCGTTAATTACACTTTGCGCCATCTTCCTTAATTTCAATTTATAAGATGCATAAAATATGACTAAATACGGAATAAGCCTATATTGCTACTTTCTATTATAGAAGTTAAAAATCGTAATGCATGTGCAGCTATTTACCAGATAATGTAAAAAAAGGGATCTGAATATTTTAAGAAATCGCTAAGTGTTAAAAAATATTTTATTAATCTTTTATTATTAAGGTATCAGAACACGTTGAAACTGACCAAATTCAGTCAAGACAGATATTTTTGCTTTTTATTTTATTGAATAGAGCTATCTTTTGACTTTACGAAACATACTTTATTTTGTTTCTACACTACCTAGAGGCCAAGTTACAATCCATTTTATAAATTTAGAAAAACCGGAAGTGGGTTTTTGATCTACCAGAAGTGGACATTTAAATTACTCAAAATCTATCATGGCGAGCCTGATAACTCAAGATATTACAAATGTATTTCTTTAAAAAATTTTGAGCCTGATATATATGTTATTTTTTAGAGAATGTACTAAAATATTTCTTATTGCATGAATACGTTTTGAGTTATGGCTTGTTATTTAAATAATGGTCTCATAAGATATGTAACATTTCTTATAATTTTTACTCAATCAGCTGTAAAATTTTCAAATTTTAATAAAAAATTAAAATTTTAGTACACGTTTTAGATATATGCATCTAATTTGTTTTAGTAATACTTTTACTACTATATGTTTATTGCTTTTTTCACTAACTGCTTTAAAGTTTTTCAAAAATATTGCTACAATTTCACTTATAATTGAGATTTTTGTAAAATTCAGGTAATTTATTTTAAATGTTGATAGTTAAATTGTAATATTTATTGGTATTGAATCCTAAAAGAGCATCTATAATGTTTTAGTATGCTATTTTGTTAAAAAGTACTCCGAACGTGTTCGGACACCTTAAGTGCATGCATTTTTAATGCAATAAACATTAAATTACGCACAAGAACGCACGGGGCACAGAGTTACCCCAGGCTCAGGAAATACTGACATCTCTGAAAACTGTTTTTGTTTCCAATGACCTGGTTAGTATCCTCTATGACAGTCTTCAAGGAAACTAAAATGCATATTTGTCGCAAATCTCTCTCTCTTTTTTTTGGGAGTGTAACAAACGTTTTTACAATCTTAATGTTTGTGGATTGATTGAGTTCCCCGAGTAACCACATTTGTTTCAAAATATTTTATATGAACTGGCTACATTTTTCTACTGTGAATCATTTAGTGGTTTTTATTGCTGTGTTGTACTACTCATTATGGTTTATAAATAAATGTATATGAACAGAATATAGAGAAAAAAATGGGAATTGTTTGAAGTTGAAACTGATTAAGCAAGAGGAGAACTGATGAAAAAATGGACATTATCTCTCTTTTTTTTGGAGTGTAACAAACGTTTTTACAATCTTAATGTTGTGGATTGATTGAGTTCCCGATAACCACATTGTTTCAAAATATTTTATATGAACTGGCTACATTTTTCTACTGTGAATCATTTAGTGGTTTTTATTGCTGTGTTGTACTACTCATTATGGTTTATAAATGTATATGAACAGAATATAGAGAAAAAAATGGGAATTGTTTGAAGTTGAAATTGATTAAGCAAGGGGAGAACCTGATGAAAAAATGGACATTAATCATGACACCGAAAGTAAATTTCAAAAATGAATATGAAATGTTTGAGTTGAAAGGAAAATTTTCAAATGCTAACTAAAACGCTCTATCAAGAAAAATACGAATCTACAAGTCTACCACAAGACACACTGCGCCCTGTCAAAAGCAAGACAAGCAAGAAATTTGTAGATCGAGGACAATAAAACTACAATAACTTGAACAAAATATGGCATTTTTGCCTGCCTATATAATTCAGGTAATGTTAGCGATAAGTGTTTGTGTTTTGTGCCCTTTATTAAAATCACGTACATTTTTTTGAAAAATTTCAGTCCAGTTGGACTTTACTTTTATCAAATTATCAAAGAAAAATTGAAGTCCTTAAAAGTAGATGTGCGTGAGTACACTTTCTTTTAAATATAATATTCACTAGATTTACGATTTGTATCGTATATAAAAAATTAATTATAAAAAAAGGATATGTTTAACTTGTTCATCCCACACGACTACTAACTTAAGTATCAAGTGCGTGACTTTTCGCGAGTTTATGTTTGATATGAAAAAAATTAATTAATTACGCTATGACCGTGGTAGGTGAGTGGTCATCCCCGCAAACCTGCAATGTTTCTGTCGAGTCGTGAAGTCAAGACCGTCTATTTAGATTCGTCTAAATACCCGCCGTGTAGACCGGCTTATTCGAGTTATCTCTCTTGCGGAACAAAGTCCTGAAGGTGGTGTGGAGGTAAAGTTTGGGTGGCTCAGATTTCGTTTTTATCACTTAACCGAGGTCGGTATGGGGTTCACTTTGAAGCAGAACTTATTAGTGAAAACAGTTATATTCAAGTCCGTACGATTTTATATCGAATGTGCCCGGAACCACTGCAAATACATTTGATGGTGTGAAACGCGAAGAACAGTTCGCGTAATGGCCTCCGTGATTTCCTTTTCCAATCATTGAGTTGACTATCGATGGTCACTGGTGCCCCGGTTGGACCGTTCATTAAGGCACATGCGAGACTTAGTGCCGATCGGACAATGATATCGTCGCTTGCTATCAACCACAACGTTCTTCGCTATGACATACCCATTCATGCCAATGTCGTTAAACAATAGCATTGATTTAATCCAGCGTTTCTCAAACTGTGGGGCATGCCTCTCTTGAAAGGCGTGACAACTCTACGAGGGGGGCGTGAGCATTGGAAGTTTAAAAACAAAGATTATTGAAAAAAATTATTAATTTACTGAAAGTAAACGAACGAAATTCATATTGACATAATAAAAAATAAAATGAACATTTAAACTGATGTACTACACTTATAAATGTATCAGTGCCACACAGTGTATTTTATGATTAATTTAACAATACTAATTTTAGAACAAGTTTAATAATTTCCAGTGACCCCATGGGCTTGTCATATAAAAAGTTATATACAAAAATTAGCACTTATCTTTATAATTTGTACGGTTTATAATTAATACCTCTGCCGATTAAAAGTTACGCTTCCCAAAGCCAACCTTTTTCCATGTAGGCCTGCGAATGTGATGGGGGGTGGGAGAGGAAGAGAGAAACAAATCCTTCCCAAACATTGTCAAGGTCATTTTATTGCCTTCCAAAGCTTTCGGAATAGTTTTATGGATAGCAGTGCAGGGAAAAGATCGTACTTCGGAAAGACGTATATATACGTCCGGAAAATTTATGCTTTGACTGAGCGATACGTTTATATACGCCAGTGGCACTTAAGAGGTTAAGGTCGCATCGTATTTTTAGACCAAAGCACATGGGTCGCGAATATTGAAACTTTGAGAAGCACTGATTTAATCCAAGATGTCTAGGGAGCCTGAGATTTTCTCATCCTGATTTCTTTAGTCCATTGCCCGTCCTCTTTTAGATAGAGAAATCTGCTCAAACTTTTCGTGACTCCCTCTGGGAGACATTCGTAGTGTTTACTTGGATGGAGAGAACACCTTTCACACGAATATTTTTATTAGTAATGGAATGCGTGTCCTCCTTTTATACATTATCCAGATGTTCCGTTGCAATTCACTTGCACTCTAGCTAATGTGTTACTGACTAACAAATGTTAATTATGTTCGTATTGTATCGTAAAGTATCGAACATGCTGTTCCATTCTATTCGCATAATTCTTTCACGCTGAGTGGCTTTTTATGCTGTATATTATATCTCAATGAATATTCTTATTTAAAAATAATCATACTTAACAAGTTATCAATTTAATTAATCATTTTAACAAATACTTTCTTTTGTTAAAATTTTTAACTCATACTAAAGCTATCTGTATTTTTGGTTCCAAATGGCATTCTGTAGCATATCTTTTATATCAGTGTATAATTTATCTTCTATCTAAAATTATTCTTTAATATCGTATATATCCATTTAGCATGAATTAAAAACGTGTCATTGCAAAATCATTTATAAAATGATGAATTTTTTTCTTAAAAGTTTATACAAACACTAGTTTAAAAATTCTTAGGCAAAAAATAAAGCATTACATATGGAAGAACAAATACATACGTATGTAAAATTGTTATTACTTTGATCTGCTGTCTGCCAAAATATTTTCTATTTACATGCATACGCTTTTCTAAGATAATGAAAAATCAAATATATTTGTAGAGTGAAAGAAAGTTGAGGAATTTTTTTTTTAATTTTAAATTTCTAAGACATGTATATATAAAGTTATCATGGTTATTTACACAACGTGATATTTATTTTAATTTTTGCCATGATAAAAACAACAAGCTATATTCCATTTTTAGACATCAAAAACTAATTCACTTCATTTATTTCACATTACTGAAACTAAAATAATTCACATTATCATTCGAAAGAAAATTGTATATATATTCCAATTATTTTGCAAAACCAAAAAAATGTAATCAATGTCTATCTTAAATCTAAATTACGTGTAAATAATGAAAAAATACTGCTTTTGTGATGAAATGTATTATTATAAATGCAAATAGGTTTTCATCATTCATCAGTTTCACTTTAACATTGAAGAAGATCTAAAAAGAAGAAAATAACTAAGAACTTTGAATGAGAAGTCGAATTCGGAAATTTTTCAATGGAATATTAAATTACGTCTTTCTGAAAACTGAAAAATAAAATCAAGAAAAAATATTCTTTCTTCTATTGAATATAAATATTTGTGGGATGTTGTTAAAATTGAAGTTCATTCAAACATTTATTATTGAAAAAAGATATGTATTTGTATTCATTTTCGTGCATTTTTTGCTCAAAATCAAATTAACTTTCCAGTTTTCCCATTTATGTATTTTTTCAAAAGTGGTGGTACGAAAAATGATTTTGAAAGTGAATGTTGTTTATTAAAATTGATTTTTTATGTATAATTAATGTATAGTTTTACATTTAATGCTAAATTAAAAAAAACACGCGTTTTTTTCAGTAGTATGGTTGCAGTAGTATATTGTGTCTTGTGAGAATTCCTTTTTTTTTACATGTTGCAGGTATAAATTAGTAATGAAAGAAACTTTATCAGTGAAATGGTCTTAGGTCAAAAATATTACTTTCTCTGTAATAACAAGGAATTGAGACCGTAAACAATAAAGTCTAAAGAAAAAGTGAAAAAAAACACACTTATTTGAATTTTGTGTAGTTTTATACATCACTTAATCATATACTGTGTGTATAAAAACAAATAATTGTTATCCCAGTTTTCTTGGAAAAAAATACTGTTCAACTGTCAAAATACTGTAAAATATAGCGAAATATGTTTAAAGCGAAAACGCTTAAGACGAAATATCGGTTAGCACAAAACAATACAGCGGTCCCGGCAAACTACTATATATTTGCACGCATATTTTTCTCTTGGCACAAAGCAGAAACTACTTAACACGAAAAGATTTTCCTTTTGGGAGTGAAAAAAATTCGGAAAACATTAGCCGGATTGTGCTGTCCTACTGTATGAACAGAAGAATTCTTTGTAGTTGATGCAGAAAATGTATGCACATCTCCAATTGCGGCTGACAAAGACATTTTGGAAATAATTCAAAGCTGAAAAAATAACATCAATGCAGATTCCGAAAATGGAAATGAAATGAATAATGCAGCTCATGTTACCACGTCATCTGAAATAAGGAACATCATGAAAAGTATACACAGTTATTTAGACCAGTATTCTAATGGTGAAATGAAACACAAAATGGACGACATCGAATGATTCGTTGGCAATTTGATGCTAAAAAAGGCAATGCAAAAAATTTCAGATTATTTTCTAAAAGCGTAATAATGTTTGGTTTTTTTAAATAACTTGAAAATTTTGTATTAAATTTCTTTAAGTCCTTGTGAATGTTTGTGTTTCGTTGATTTATAATAAATACATGCATATATACATATCTATGTAAATAAAATAATCTCTAATAAACTTAATTTTTTGTTTGTCTTTTTTCTTTTGCAATATCCTTCAACACGAAATTATTTTAACACGAAAAAATACTCCAGTCTCTTCAGTTTCGTGTTAAGCGATTTTCACTGTAGTTACACTCCTTTTATCTCACTATTACAGTGCAATTTGTTGTTAACGCTTTATTTTATATACCATTTAGTGATATGCTGATTCAATATTTGTTATTATGCAACATTTATTATTGTCTAAATTATGTGCATGAAACATTATTTTCAGAATAAAACTTTTAAATATCTACACTGTTTTATTTGCACTGCAAAATTTCGGAAGAAGTTTCTTTACGGAAATTTTTCCATAAAGATATACTTTTTTGCCAAAGTATAATGTTATTTTTCCGTGAACTTACAAAAATGGTTTTTTTAAATCATGGAAGTAGAAGATGACAAGCATTATTAAAATGTGATAATGGGAAATGTGAGAATACATTAAATTTAGAAAAACAAAACATTAATGTTGAAAGTTTTATAAATAGTTTATTATCTTAAAGAAATATTTGAAAATTCACAAATCTATTCATTTTGCTGTGCGCTAATATCTTAATTGGAGGACAGTTTTTAAGCAACAGCTCATCAAAACGGAAAAAAGGAGATAAATTAAACCAAACAAAAAGTGAGATAAATTTCTTGACCTTTCTTATTAAATTGGAATAAATATACAACACAACTTCAGGAATATATTTTTTATATTCACTTAAACAAGGAATTTTTTCAATACAATACATATAATGCTGATAAAATAAATGCATTTTAAAGATCGAAGAATGCATGTATTGTCAGCAGTTAAGCAATTAATGCTAAAGTTTTTGAAAGTCCTGTTGGAGTGAGATATAAGGCTACATTATCATTGACAAGAAGACCTAATTTCACCATCCTAGCGATTTTTAAGGTATTAGACTGGTTTAAAACCATCATTTTCATTAAAAAATCAAAATTTATTTTTAGTTTATTTTTTTAGCCTACGTAGTAAGCTTTCTAAAAGTATTTTACTTTTAACCCTGAGTCAAATAGAAAAAAAGTTACAGTTGTTTTTGTTTGGGGTAATAAGCCCAAATTGAAACCGGAAGTATGAGTTTAGGGTTGATTTTAACTCTCAAAATACGATTTGTATTCATTTGAAATATTTTAATGAATTATTTTAATTTTTAGTAAAATTTATTTCACTTTATAAATATTTTAATAGATATATTTCGCTTTTAAATAGGCAACAGTAAACCGAATGCAATATTTGTTTTGAATTAAACGAGTTGCTATCTTTTTATTAGTTGCGTTCAAAATTAGAGCTCTTTAGATCTTTTTTATTGATACTTTTACATAAAGTTATAGTTATTTTTTTTTTATTAAATTAAAGTTACCATGCAAAAAACAAGATCAGTGAGGCCAAAAAAGAAGAGATTTCCAGAGAGCATATTTTTTTGGAGATACGTTGAAAGAAAAATCAACGGATATTCCAAATTGTGTTATAAATTCTATTAAAAAGACTTATATGGATCTTTGTGATCAAAATCTTCTAAGAAAATGTCTTCACGGGGAAATTCAGAGCTGCAATGAAAGTTCTAACAGTCTCGTATGGAATATAATCCCTAAAGACACCTCTGTTGAGCTACAAACACTCCGCTTAGGGCAATAATTCTTTTTAATTCTGAGTGTTCTTGTCTATTACTCCATTTCAATTAAATGAAAAAAAAATATTTTAAAAAAAAAAAAAAAAAAAAAAAAAAAAAAAAAAAAAAAAAAAAAAAAAAAAAAAAAAAAAAAAAAAAAAAAGTTTAAAAAAATTACTTTCATTTTGAAAATTATTGTACATACGATTCACTAGTGATATCTCTTAAAGTAAATGAAATATTCTTATGAAATTTTTTGAGTTTGGTTTTTGTATTATAATAATTGCTTTGTGATAAAAGCTCTAAGAGTTCTTTTTGAATTATGTTATTTCTAATGTAATTTTATATGAAAAAGAGTTTTTAAAAAGGAATTCTGGTTTTTTTCATGTCGAACACAGGATTTCATAATTTTATTGTAAACCCGGAGTTTTTTAGTATACAGCATTGCTTAACGTTAAAGAACTGTATTCTTGAAAAAAAATTATTTGTTCTG
>BMAO01031553.1:0-19186 GCA_019973975.1 Trichonephila clavata
TTTTAATATATTCAGAATAAAGGCCAAAGGGTTAAAAAAAATTATTCGCCTTCGTAAATTTGCAAGACATTGAAAAAGCAAAGACGATGATGTTAAAAGTGGCTCTTTATAAAAAGATTACCTACGATAAAAGTCAAAATCTCTTATGATTAAAATTAGGCTGCAAAAATAAATAAATTTATGTATTTTTTAAACCGACATTTTTTTTTAATTTTTGAAAATTATGTATGATTAAAAATGTAGACAAATTTTTACTCAATAAAATAATTTCATTTTATTTTTTACGAATTTTTTAAGCACTTTTAAATTTAAAAATTAGATGCGTGATTATTAAAAAAATTTAAACAAAAATTTTAATTTTTAATACTTTTACACTTGAGGGAAAAGAAATTATTTTTTTACCTATATTTTTCCTTCATAAGTATAAGAGTTTTCTTACGAAAATAAATTAATTATCATGAATTTGAAACATTATTTTAATTAAGCACCTTTTTAATAGCAAATTTTTCTAGTTCTTGAATTTAAAATTAAAGATTAATATTCTGAAAAAGTGTTGTTATATAATTAAAGATAACACCTAACACAAGGCTTGAGTTAGCTTAAATTAAAAAAGAATTTTTTTTTTGTCCACGTTTTTTACAGTATTTTACGTGGAAAAAAATAATGTTGTACAATTTTAAATTTTCACACATTCCTTTAAAAATAATAATTTTTTAAGCATTTTAAATTTAAAGAAATAGATTCGAAAAAATTCGGAATTTTTTTCTTTAACGAGACAAAAAAGAAAAACTTGCGTCATCTTGATTTGTGTTTGAAAAATAAATTTTTTTTCCCCTTCAAATAAATATATGGAAAAAAAATTTGCCAAAAAACATCCTCGACGATCAGCCACCAGTGAGGATTGAACTCACGACCCCTGGTTTACAAGACCAGTGCTCTAACCACTGAGCTATGGTGGCTCGCGTGCGGAGGAGAAAAAAACTGATGCAATCAAAAGTTATCAACACGCGCTTCCTTTTAAATAGATAATCTTTCTCATTGTAATTATTATTTTAAGGATTCTTATTCTTTGTGGCCTCTTCAGTTGAAAAGATTTTTTTTGAAAAAGGAACCAATAAAAAAAATTTTTTTTTTGTACTTAAAGAAAAATTATTTGCTTAGAGAGAGTTTTTATTTAAAAAATGTAGAAAAAACTTAATTTACTAAGATTTATTGATATAATTTTTATTTTGTTAGAATTTTAATTTATTGTATTGGAATTCGTTTTAGGAATAAAAAAAGAGTTTTAGTACTACGACACAGCTTAGAATTTTTGGTAACGTTGTCGTTGCACAGAAACAAAGATAAATTAATACTTACGAAAACATTTTTTAATTTAACGGATTCACGATATTTAAGCCACATAAATTAAACTTTGAATTGCAAAAAGGATTGCAATCCCCCCCCTCTCTCTCTTTCTTATTGGGTATTGAATAAATAAAAATGCCTAGTCATTTAACTTTCTCACAAATTATAATTTTAGATATGGTACATATTTTTATTTTCCGTTTTTGTGACACATTTTTTAAGGGGAACAAAAAACTTGAGAAACTTCTCGAAAGTTTTTAGAAGTCGCATTCTATGATCGATTATTTTGATATTGATTACCGTATCATATCATAAAAAAATAATTAATAGTTTGCCAAACACCAGGAAAAGATTCTGAATACTGAATACTGACCTAAATAACCTCGTTTACATATCGTAGAATTTTATGCGGGCTCAACCGGAATTTAGAAAACAAAATTCGAAATAAAAGTTGCAAAGGACCACGCCCATTGTTGAAAGATAATCACGTACGGCTGTACTTTCTTAGCAATGTATGCTACTTTTTTTATTACAAAAGTTTGTAATACTTCATTCTGTTTAAAATTATAAGAATAAGAGGAACAACTAAAAGTTATTTTAAAATTCAATGCCTTCTCAAATTTTTAACACTAATAGATAAATTATTAATTATCCTGTGTGTGTTGATACATCATTGTTTAAATGTGGGCTTTTAATATTTTTCCATGTCAGAAACCCTATGAATTTTATAGCATCATTTTCAACTAACAACAACATTCTGCGATAGTATCTACATTTTAAGAAAACAAGTTGCTGGTGTATGAAGAAAAGCAACGGCCGACCAAGCGTCTCGGAAGAAACAGTGAAGAGGGTGAGGCAGATCTAAAGGCCCTATCACACACACATATTTAGGGCAACCATTTAGAACAATTTTTTACGCAGCTGAGGGTGAAGGGTTGTCGTAAGCAAAACGACTAACTATAAGATCAGCTGCGATTTATCTCCACATTGAAAAATTACGCGCCGATTTTTCTGCTTCCAAAACAAAGATCCAATATTTTTTCTTATATTTCGCTCGCACTTTTATTAATGAGCGTAAACAGAAATGGAGCAACCATTCTGTTTAAAATATTATACACCATATCTGATGCATTTGACGAAACCGAAGTTGTCATCATTACCACCATCTCGTTTATGACGTAGGGTGCCGAAGAACCCCATTGGCTGGAATTTTAAGCAACTTTTATTTGGAACAACTTTTTCAGCTCACTGGGGAAAAGTTGTTCGGAGCCGCTGTATGGTAACTAAGTAGAAATTGTTCAGAAATGGGGGGAAAGTTGCTCTAAACGTGTACGTGTGATAGGTCTTAAGAGAGTTGCTGCCTTAGAATTTGGTACGGGATCCAGAAATTGGAATGGAAAATTAAACGACAAAAATTAAATTTCAAGCCGTATCATTTGCAATCGACGCAACAAATAATAGAGGACGACATGTAAACATTTGTGGATCTTTACGAAACATTAATAGATTGAGGTTACAAAATGTTCGGAACGAACTGGATTACAGATTGAACGTATGCCGTGTAACAAGAGGGCCACCCATTGAACATTTGTAACAGAATAAAAACTTGATATATTTCTCTTTACATTCATGTATCACTTATTGTTATACATGTAGTAGTTTCTAAAACATGATTTTTTAAAATCGGGTTCATTATTTGCATTCCCACTGCATTGTCCAATTCATTTCTAAATAAATTCATTTTTCCTGATGCCAAATGTGTTTTCATAATTCGCCTACTCTAGATTTAAGTATATGTGCCTATTTGTTGGAATTTTTCTAAATTTTTGAAACACACACACACAGTTTGCAAACCCATCTGTGTGAGCAACCGTTTGTATTTATATGAAAATCAGAATATTTTTCAGTTTGAAAATGTATTCCGAGTTTGATCCCGGCTGTTTGAAAGTCGCGCGGACAGTCTTTAAAATACTTTACAATCAGCAATAACATACTAAAATGTAAAAATATTTATATATATATTTTTCCGAGTGAAATTTAAAATTATCAACAAAATATATATCCATAACTGGGCATCTACTATTTTGGGAAAATAGCTAAAATGAATGCCATTTGTTGTAGCTATTGATATATACCATTATTTATTTTAAAATTAAATTTTAGTTAGGGATACAATTATAACATTTTGGTTTATTTATCCTAAAGGAAGGGAAAAGAAATACTATAGAATTTTTTTTAACGCCCTTTCATAAGCTTCACTTGTATGTAACGGAATCTTTGAACTCAATTTTTACCCACTTTAAAAGGTCTGATTAATTCGAAATTTTGCTCACTTGTCCAGGACCGATGACAATACAATAATTTAATAATTTTGTTCCATTGTCCTGATAAGGATCATCAGGATTATTTCCCAATTTCGGATCCCATTCCGCATCTGGCGACTCATTTCAGATCCCATTTCCAGATTTGGCGACTAAAATATTAAGTTACAACTTAGTTTGAGTAACTATAAAAGTTTTTTTTAGTTTTTTAAACTATAATTTATTTAGTATTGATATTCCTTTTTGGCAAAATGAGAGAATTTTTTTAATACTCTTTAACTTTAAGAAGGCTGTTTTATATACCGTATGCATTCGAATCCACAAACCACCATCTATTCTAAACAGCACTCCTAATTCTCAACACGTTTATGTGAAAAAATTTTTTATGAAATCGTGCAAACGATTAATATTACGGAAAATTTAAAAAAAAAAAATAAGAAGAACAATAAAGAAGTGAATAATTAGTTTTATTATACTAGTATTCTAAACTTTTAAACACATACACGAAACTGTAACTGCTCTAACCGTCAGAGAATCATATTCAATTTTCCACCTTCGATTCTAAGCCGCACCTGATTTTCAGTAGCATTCACATAGGAAAAAAAAGAGAGCGCGACTTCAATTCGAATAAATACAGGATCTACGTGTCCTGAAGAAATGTATGTTGATATCGGAACATTTTTTTTTAACACCCTTTTATAAGCTTCACTTGTATGTAACGGAATCTTTGAACTCAATTTTTACCCACTTTAAAAGGTCAGATTACGTAATTTGAAATTTTGCTCACTTTATAAACCCCTAATTCTACTCTCGGACCCGGCTAAAGGTGAGGGAAAAAGTGAAGAACGACTCGACATGATATTTTCTAATTATTTATTCAGCACACTAATTAACACAGACAAAATTCAAATAACCAATTAGGTTGAGATGTTTTCAAGTAGGGGGTTTTGTAACGAGTGCCGTGTGTTAGAAGAATACTTCTAATAAATTGATCCACCTTTTATGAATCAATCTTCTACTTTAATAAATTATTTACACTGTACCTTTGTGACCAATTGTCACTTAAATCTCTTGAAGAATTTAAATACCAAAACGCGTTATCAATAGGACTAATACCTGAACTGTAGATAGTCTTCCTATTTTCTACTTCTTAATATTTCAATCTCTGGGTAACTTCAATTAAACATCAATTTTCTTCTATCTAACTATCCATCTCTTTCTTTATATCTCTTTCTATGTCTCTCTATCTCTCTTCTATCTAACTAACCAACCAGCAAGCAAGCCTATACTATATATAATAGACTTAATCTGCATATCACAATTTCTTCTTCAGAAAGGGTTGTAGATATTCATAACCCAAAGATTTCCCAAGAGGGTTAGTGGAAGAATACGCCTAGATCCGTCACAACTTGTCCAGGACCGATGACAATAAAATAATTTAATAATTTTGTTCCATTTTTCATATCAGGATTAACAATTTCCCATTTTTATATCCCATCCTGCATCTGGCGACAAAAAGATTAAGTGTTAAAACTTAGTTCGATTAACTATAAAAGAGGGTTTTTTAGTATTTTTAAGCTATAGTTTATTGTGCCTAAAAATATGTTCCAAATTTGTGCTTTTTTTCTTAAATTAAGGCGAAGACGTGAACGAAATGACAATTTTTTTTTATTTTCCCTTTTATGCGTTTGCTGCTAAACGACATCAAAATTTAGATTATTCCACTCTAAGTGGCAACAGAAGTGTTTGACACTAAACTGATACAATAAAACTCTTAACTTTACTGAGGACATACATAAAGATATGCTTTTACAGGTCATATAACAGTAATGTGAGTGTCAGCGTATTCAAGAGGGTCATCAAATTCTCGTTCTCTAAGGGCTTTATGTAAACGTTTAATTTTTATTGATATTCCAGCTGTTGATAATGAGATGGAGGTTTCCCAGTTGATTTCCCCATCCCTTCCCCCTTTCCTTATATCCCTGTATTAGATGAGTATCATTCTCATTCTAGTACTAGTCTTGCTTTGGTTTTATTTATTTAGTACAATTAGTTTATTTCTTTAAAATTGGACTTTTATGAATGGGACTTGAAATTATGATATCGTTTCAAAACATATGCAGTGAAATATGTTTAATGCGGAAACGCTTAAGATATCCATCCGACTGCTTTGACAACTTATTTTTTTAAGAAATGGAGATTTTTTTGCGGTTTTTAGATGTGTTTAGCACATTTTAAGAAAAATATGCTAAAATTAAGAAGAGAAAAAGAAATTATTATTACTAAAATGGGAAAAGAAATGGGTAAAAAATTTACAAAATATAACATAAAGGCTCATTCTGTACCAAAATTTATCAACAAATTTCAATTTTCCATTCTGATGTGATGCTATGTAATTCATTTTTGAAATGACCTTCAAGATAAGAGATATTTTAATTTTTACAAAACTAGAGCCCTTTATGTTAGTTATTATATGAAATTGCTTAAAAAAAACAGTGATTATATTGTCACGTATAAAGAAACGTAGATATGTATTGGTTTTATCCCAAGTATTTATTGATGAAGCATTCTAGGTTACAAAACCAAGAACTGACCATCTTGTCGAGCTCTTGGCTCTTTTATAACAAAATGGAATATTCTGGAACGCCGTTCCAGTAAAGTAAAGAAACATCTAGAAGGTATTAGAAATTAAAGTAATAATAAAAGAAATTAAATAATAATTCATTGTCCTGCAACGCTTGTGCTGGGATTCGAACCGGGAGCCTTTCAGGTATCTGCCGAACGCTCTAGCCGATTACGCCACCGAGTCGCTCACTTAGATAGGTTTTAAGCGTCAATATTAACAGAGAACTGTAAATTTTATAATAAAACAGTGTGTGTGTGTGATTGATAAATATGAAGTTATAAAACACTTCTACTATTATGCAGAATATACACAAAAAATTTCAGTTAATTATTTTCAAAACTTTTTGAGCAATCACTGTCCCCGTTTGAACATTTTCAAAAACACACATTTCGAGTAAAACGCGTTTTAAAATATGAGATCTTGCTTAAAATAATGGCATCTTCTTTTACTAAAACACTTGTAGTTTTTGTTCTAGTGAACGGAAAATAATAAACTCGGTATTTTTATAAAGTTAATAAAATGAACTATAAAATAAAATAAAATAAATTGTCAATTTTTAGCAAAATTCACAATTGTAGGGTAATCGGATACCTTAAGACGAAATATCGGTTAACACGAAATATTACATCGGTCCCGAGAAGCTACTATGCATTTTCAGGCCTTTTTTTTTCTTCTCTCAACACGAAAAGACTTCTTTTCTGGGAATGAGAAAATTACGGAAAACGCCAGCCAGATAAAAAATAAATTATTGAATTAATAATTAGCATTAATTAATAAAATAAATTGTTAATTACAAGTACTTTATTAAATTTTGTTATATTTTTTAGGATTATCATCAATCGCAAAAAACTCAAGAACTTTGGGGGGTGTCCGGACCCCTAGCCCCCCCTTATGTGCACTACTGATATATACGTATCTATGAAAAAAAATAAACTCTAATAAACTTAATTTTTTCCACTTATGAGGTTTTTTTTTTACAATAACCTTTAACACGAAAAAATATTTCAGTCCCTTCAATTTCGTGTTAAGTGATTTTCACAGTAGTTGTTCATATCCAATGGACTAAATTTATAGCGATCACATGATACATGAAATCACGTGTTCTCCGTTGAATTCAAAGCTGCCATTGGACTTGTACATGTTCTAGTAAAACGTCGATAATATTTCGAATTCGATAATTGAGTAAAGATGTTTAAGTTTTAAGAATGCTTTTCAAAATTTAAAAAAAAAAATACATTTTGTTTACGTATACGTGTTATTATTCTTTACAATGTGTACTTTTTGAAAGAAAGTTTCTGTAAAAAGCACAAGTTGGCAACAGTGAAGCGCAGGAACTGATTGGCTGGAAACACGTAATTGCAGTTGTCACGTGATTATGACGTCGTATAAATTTACCATACAACATTTTTCTTTAAAATATGTGCTTGAAAAAAATTTAAGTTGTATTTAAATAAATAACATAGCTCCACAAACTTTTATTGTAGGTTTTTTTAAAGAATTTATTAATTATGGATAAAACCTTTAATTAATTAATTGCATTAATTTCGTATCGTTATGAAAAAAGTTTGAATAATAATGATTGCAATAAGAAGGTGAAAACTGACGAATAAAATTTCCTCAAAAGTTCGAATAATAACTGAGACGATGTTTTAATATTGTCTAAATTGCTTCTTAATAGTTTTATTATTTATTAATATTCAACCTACGTTTAATTAGAAGCTCTTTTCTTTGCAGTAAATCGCAGTAATTTTTGAGTAGTACAATGACAAAAATAGAAAATAAAATTGTATTTTAGAGAAAATCCTAAAATTTTTTTAAACGAGAACAAAGAAAAAAATTCCATTCAAATAAATCTTTAAAAATATCAGAAATGACGGAAATTTAAAAAAAAAAGACATATTAAGAATGACAAAAAAAAAAAAAAATCTAATAAAACAACTTTTGTTTAATGTAGGGCCAACAAAAATTATACAATACAACAGAATATTCGATGTGCATCCAATTTTCAAATCAAAAATCAATGCGTCAAAGTTATGAATTATAAAAAAATTCTTCAATTTTTTTTTTAATATGAACTGTTTACGGATTGTAATAATTAATCATTTGACTTTACTATTATTTTAAAGATTTCAAAAACAAAACTATTTTAATTTTTCATCAATCTTTGGAATAATTTCTACACGGACTATATACACAAAGTCGTCTTATTGAAAAGTGATTATGTTCGAATTCTAAATTGAAGGTGCACTTAGTTTTTTTTTTATTTAACATTGGTTTGCGAAAAAAATTAATAAATTTGGTGATCTAAAATATCCAAAAACTATGGATATGGCAACAGGATACGATATTCATACACTGTATTTATTCAGCGCTAAACACACACTCTCAAAATTCCGTTTGAAATCTCTCATGAATCAAACAGTACCTCTAACTTATCCAACTTTAACGCGTGCCCCGACCCTAAAAGAAGGGCAGGTGATGTTTGTACCCCGCTCAAAAAAAGAAAGTTAAAAAAAAAAAGGAAGAAAGAAAAGTGTTGGGGAGCGCGCAGCCCACGTGGCCAGAGGGAATATGTTTCCCCTCCACTGGCCTCTATTCAAGGGCAGGGATAACCCTCCTTGAACTCCGAGACAGTGCAATCCACCACCTTGGCAGAAGATTTATTAGCAAATGATAACGATAGTTTCCATCAATGGTTTATGATCATTACATTTAAAAGAGAATTTTTTATGAACGATTTTCCAATGTAGAACATGATATTGTAGTGTATATAGTTTGAATTTTTTATCGTTTGTGCTTTTAATGTTTATTAAGCGAGTCGTGGCAACAGATTAGCAATAAAAGTTATTCATCTTGATGTCATAATTTATTAGACAATGATAACGACAAAATTCTCGTCGATGTTTTATGCTTATAATATTTAAAAGCATTTTTTTATGAACTATTTTTTTTAATGTTGAATGACAAGTATATTATTCGAAAGTTCATTGTCTGATTATTTTTCAATTAAGAAACACAGGCGGCATATTTGTATCAAATGTTATTAATCTTGATGACATAATTTATTTGCAATTGATACTAATTGAACTTTTATCACCGTTTTAGACATGCTAAAGTACCCCCCCCCCTTAAAAATAGAACAAGATATTTGCTCTTGATTGATCAGTGTTCAATAGACAAAGCAAAAAACGTACTCTTTCTTTTGTGTGTGATACCATCAAGTTTTGTGAAGATCTTTTTTTATGATTCTTTTATAAGAATATATCGCTTGCATTTGTTTTATTCATTTTCCATCATTCAAAATAGTTTGATATTCATTTAAGAATTTTTGTTACGAACAAGATAATTATCACAAATTATTTTCTAATTCAAAAAAATATTCGAAGGCTGACTGACTACGTTCGGAAAGTTGGTTTTGAAAAAGCGAAAAACGGATAATATTTTCTGATATTTAGTGTTAACTGAATTAGAATATACATATAATTTTTTTATGAATATTATTGCAAAAAAAAAAAATATATATATATATATATATATATATAAAGGCAATTTTTTGGTAAAAAATGAAGAAAAGATGACATATTTTCAAAACAATTTCCTTTTATGAAAAAAATGTTTCAATAATAATAATAATAATTTGCCTATGTATAGCTAGGCTAAATAAGAGCTGAACAAGGATTTATGAAAAATTCACATTATTTTCAGAGTTACTATCAATTGAACCGCTGCTTTTAGTTAAAATCTCGCAAGATTGATTTTTTAAAATATGAATAAATTCATTCTTACCTTTAAAACTTCAAAAGTTTCAATTCCTTCCTGGTTTAGAAGCCTACCTATACATATGTAAAGAATTATTATCATGAAGCCCAGTGGCTGAGTGGTTAGTGCATTGCGCTTCCACACCAGCGGTCCGAGGTTCGTGCCCAGCGCTGGACGACTCAGCCTTTCATCCTTTCGGTGGATCGATTAATGAGAACCACGCTTGCTTGGGGGCTTCGCACCACCAGACTGACCATCTGACCGGAACTTCTGCTTATGCACCTGAGGGCCCAAGGTCACGTATACTGATATGGGCACAGTAATCCGTGATCCTCACGCGCTGTTGCGCCACTATGCTAAATTATTATAATAGAAGTGTTTTTCATGAAGAGAGATTGTTTTGAAAATATGTCGTTCTTCTCCTTAATTTTTTGCCACAAAATTGCATTTAAACAATTTTTTTTTCAAATAATATTCTTAAAACAATTTTTTTATGTGCATTCTAATTTAACTGACATTAAATATCAGAAAATATTATCCGTTTATATCAGGGTTACTCAACCTTTTCTTCCCTCCGTACCGCACACATTAGGATAAGTATTTCACGCGGGCCGCAACACGAATGTAATGCGGGAAAACACTAAGACCAAAGTAGCATTGGATAAAACTAGGTTTGCAGACCCTAAATCCCGGTGGTTTTTTCAAATCCTGGGATTAAAATAACTAATTCCGGGATTTCATTTTTGTCTGAGAAATATTTTGAAATTTTTTTTCAAAGTATTGTGAATCTGGTATTACACTTAATGCATCTTATTTACTTAATTTGTACTGTATACGCTTAATGTCAGTTTTCTTATGTGTTGAACCTTGAAGGGTTCGAGGCAGGTGTGTATGTTAGACCGTGAAACTTGATATGTTTTCTCTTATTTTTTTCTCTAACTTTCTCCCCATCGCGAGTGGAGTCAGAAAACGGACATTTCTCCCAGCCTCAGAATGTCCGGTGTCAGCTGACTTAGACAGAGGCAATTCGAATTTTCGGAAGATATCTAGAAGGTCTTTCGGCCCCGGGATCCCGGTGTTTTTTTCAATCCCAAAATCCCGAGATTTAAATGACTAATCCCGGGATATAATTTTTGTCTAAATTATAATTAAAAGAATTTTTCTTTTGATTTTTTTAAGAATTTATTTCTTTGAGAATTTATATTTTGCTTATGAAATATGTACGTCGAATTTTTGTGTGCAATTATAGGTGCTATAGGTAAAAAAAAATATATGCACAGCTCTCATTTCTTGTTTGGGAGAACGTCGCACAGATCTTAGTGGCTCACTGCAATGCTTACACAATAATATAAGAAACATCTCACGAATAGATTTTATCACAGTTCCTTCTTCAATTAAATGCCGTTAATGAAGAGCGGACTTGCTTGGAAGACTTGAGATACTTCAAATCCCTTTGCATTACTAACAGTTCATGCAACTGGATCTTCAATTTCAAATGAGGTAACACTTGAAATTGATTCACATTCTGATTCAGTAACTGGATCAATTTATGCATACAAAAACCATTAAGTGTAGCAGAAGAATTAAATAAAGTTATCAAAGAGGTATATGCATCAATGCAGGCTATTAGATTCGCGACAATGTCATCAATAATTCTCTTTTTTGAAAATGGAGGGAGACTTGGTGACTACCTGAAAGGAACATACTCCTATTTAATGACGATAATACCTACTAGTAAAGAATCTGAACGTGCATTTTCTTCGGCAAGGACAATTTGTAACAAAAATAAGAAGCCTTTTCAACGATGAAACGCTGGGAGATCTGTGGTTTTATTAGCTTATTTACAGAAACACAAGAAATGCAGAAATGCTTCTTTTAAAAATTTCCTTTGGTACTATTTTTATTTGCGACTAGCTGTTACCCGCCCGCTTCGCTGGGAATTTCATGATGTTTTATAAATTTTTACTGCTTATATATATGTATAAATTATTGATATCTAAGTCCTGCATTAAGCATTCGATTGTATTGAAAAATATACTTATACCTGTAACTGTCGCCTGTTGAAAAAAAAAGGGGGGCAGAACTCATCTAATTTGTGTTTTCTAAAAATCTCTAAAATTGAAGCATAGAATGATGTTTGCTCTTTCGTAACCCAAAAACCAAGTGGATTCCCGCAAAACCAATTTTCGGTGGATCTCTACTCCGTAAATTGAACATGCAAGCCAAATTTCAAGTCTAAATCTAACAGGGAAAAAAAGAAAAAAGTTTTACTATCAATATCCCCGTAATCCCGTTGAGAGCCGTTTTCCAAAATAACCGCTCTTAGCGGATTTCAACTTAACAAAAGAAAAATGCAAACCAAATTTCATTGTTATAGTCCTTGTAGCTCGAAAAAAGTAATTTTTTTTTGTCAATACGTCCCAGTAATCCCCTGCACCCCCACCCCCCAGAACTTGATTTGCTTAAAATACATTCTTAGTTGATCCCTATTCAACAAAAGAAACATGCTTAACAAATTTCAAGTATATGGGTCTAACAATTAAAAACAGGAATTTTTTTTCTGTAACTCCTCTTGACCCCTCGCAACCCTCCTTGGGGGTCAATTTTCGTTTTACTCTTTGTTAGAGGAACTCTATTCCATGAAAGAAACATGCCTACCAATTTTCAAGCAGGATGATCAAATAGTTAAAAATGGAAATATTTATCAATTACGCCTCTTAATCTCCTGAAATTAAACTTGGTAGTTCATATTCGCGAAACCCATTTTGTAGCAGTTCTCTACTTTACGAAATGAATCTGCTTATCAAATTTCAAGACTGTACGTCTAATAGTTTACAAATGGGGATAATTATCTATAACGCCACTTGAGCCCCCGCAACGCCACATTAAAGAAAAACTCACAATTAAGAAATTAAGAACAATTTGAATTAAGAAAAACAGAGAGGTAGAAAAATGAAAGATACCTTGAAAAATATTATTCTTCGATTACAATATAAATATTAAGCAAATAATAACTATTGTTTAAATGTGACTAAAAATGTAAATAAAAAAAAGAAAGGATTAAAACTAACCGTAAAACTTATCAATTTTTTGTTTCTTGCATTGCTTTTTGCTTATGAAGCCTTGATTTATTATTTTTAAAAGTGCATCCGAACAGCCGATGCTCTACTTAACTGAACAGTGTGAGATAACTATCATAAAAAAAAATTATGGCACGTGTCAGCGTATTATCATGTGCGCGTAAATTTATTATGTCTCATGAAGAGCATCGGTCGCCAGTAACCAAAACAACGACTTCATTAGCTCAGCTTGGCGTTCAATTTGGCGTTCATCTTGGCATTCAGTTTCACGTTCACCCGTATAGTTTCCGTTCCCGTAAGAATACGGGAATAAAATATAGCCTATGTTACTCCCCGTTAATGTAGCTTTCCATTAGTGAAAGAATTTTTAAAATCGCACCAGCCGTTTCCGAGATTAGCCGGAACAAACAGACAGACAGACAGACAGTGAGTGAGAGAATATTAACGTCGCACTGATTAGCAACACGAGGGCTTTTGGCGACGGTCCGCGCAATTTTGAACCATGGTCAAGTGACGCGGACGACACCTGAGCTGGCACACCCCTCTCCTAACTACCACACCACACCACGGGAGGACGTTTGAGCTCTCGTCAGATTTAACGTGCATCGCTCCCCTACACGGCGGATCTTTAGTGGTACTAGGATCGAACTCATGACACGCTAGCCATGATCTGATGCCTAGACCACTCGGCCACCGCGGCCACGACAGACAGACAGACAGACAGACAAAAATTTTAAAAATTGGTTTTTTGTTATGAGTACCGTATATACTTTTAGTGCATTAAGTAAAAAGCTGCTAATTTGAAATTACAAACAGACACTTCAATTTTATTTATTTGTATAGATTTATTATGAATTAATTTTTTCGTTTGTTTCATTAAATATTATTAAATCAATTTTTAATTATATTTTAAGTTTTTTTTTTTTTTGCAATTTCAACTTTGCTAATATGTAAGTATTTTTAATAAATAGTCCAATTCTAATCCCGGGGTTTGGATAAGTATAAGTAACTAAAATAAAAATTTTCTTTGTAGACCTAAGTAGGAATGACTTAAATTTTTTTTATATTACTTGTTGATAGAACCTTTTCACAAAATTTTCTTTCCCTTGTAACCTTAGCAAACTCTTACTAACAGTTCATAAAGAATAAATACCTTTCAAATGCTTCTGTCAAAACCCTTCCACTTCCGTTTTTTTATTTTTTATTTCATTATTCATAGCGAAACATATTTTATGCATGAAAAGTTATATCTCATTTTTATTGACGTTTTCAAAACAATTTGAATAAACTTCTTCCAAATATCTTTTGTGTAAGCAACTTTTCATTGGATTGTATTTCGGTAAAGGGTTATTGATTTTTCATGAATTTCTTGGGTCATGTCATTTTATAATATTTATTTATTTTGCTAAGTACCCAATATCTTACAGAAATCTACATTTTTCTCAATAAATGGCTACTCAGTGCGCTAGCCCAGATGTTTTTTGTACCCATTGCAAGCAATTTAATAAATTATTTATGAACTTTTTCCATACAGAAGAGATTTTATATGATAATACAGATCATACTGCTGAAACCAGTTTGACATCAGCATTTTAAAGAGGTATTAGAGTGTTAATAGTTTGTTTCTCTCGTTTCATCTTTGGTTTTATTACATCATTTCTATGTTAATTTGATACGTAGCACGATACTAAGAAACAAGTACATATTTAAAAGTAAATACGATTGCCATTTTAAGAAATATTTTTAGTTTAAATTTATAGTAAATATTGAAAGTGTTGCGTTCATTATGTAAACATAATGAAAATTTTTAATTATCACCAAATAAAATAAAATGCTGATATTTTTTTTTAATTTTTGATTCTTTTATTTCTTTAATTATTTTTTAATTTAGAATCCGGATTAGCAAATTGATTAATTGATTGAAACGTCGAAAAGCAAATCATTTCATTACAAACTTAATTTGTTGAGTTTATCATAATTATCAAATTATTAATATCAATTAAGATGATCATTATTTTAGTGTTGAATTAAATTAAAAACATTCGCGCAAAAAAAGTTTCGAGGAAAAAAAATCGTTCTTTTTCAAAAAACTTTAAAAAAATTAAAACTTGCAAAATAGTTGGGAAAATAAATCAGTAATTATTATTGTTGCACATCATGGATAAAATTCTAATATTTAATTAACAACTAACAATACAAAGGCAAATTTTTAAAAATTCTTATTTTCAAAATGGTTTCTTTTATCCTACCCCCCCCCCACACACACACTTTCATCTAAAACAAACAAGAAAAATATTGAATCGAATGCTCTGCATAAAAGTAGAAATTTAATTTTTATTTTCCATTTCATGTTCAGATAAAATGTTTATTTATTGATTTTTCGTTTTGCAATTTGATATTATTTCAAACACACATTTCTTCTCTTTCACAAAATAAAAACAGCTGCCTTTCGATTAGACAAACATAGAAATAATTCAACTTATTTTTACAGTTTATTAAAAAATTTTCTCTTCAAAATCATTGTAATAAGCTCATCAAAGGTTTAACAACTTCATATAATCTACTACAAAAATTAAAACACTCTCTTTGCGCGAATATGAATCACTTCACGTAAGTAAGAAATTCTAATTTACCCACACACACAAACCGCCATTTTTTTACTTCTAAAATCCACTAAGAATTCATTGTTATATTTTATTTTTGCAATATCTGTTTCCAGCACTGCCTAAAATACGCAATGACCCCATATGACGATCTTCTCAAACAATTCTCCATTTTTTGTTTCTCTTTTTGTTTTTCTTCTACACCTAGATGTTCTTTTTGACTTTCCTCGTTTTTCCAACATTCGACTTTTCCTTGTCTTGTCGTGTAATGGTTGCCTTCTGAAGGTAATGCGAATATTTTATTTTTTAACTTTTTCTCTCTTTTCTTCTTTCCATCATTCTTCTTTAAATAGATTACATAACCTTCGTTTCATTTTTCTATTCTTTTTTTTTTTAAGGAAAAAAAAAAAAATTCTTTATCTGAAAGAGTATAAGTACATTTTTCTCAAGATGAGTTTTGAAAATGGAGTCTTTTAAATTTGTTTTTGTTCGTAGAAATGTTGTAGGTATTGAAATGGAATGCCTAACACACACACACACACAAAATTGCTTTTTGTTCTAATAAAAAAATACAATTGGAATGGATGAATCTCATTATTTAAATACAAACTGTATTTTTGATTAATGCGATATGAATTCATGCAGTCCTTCATAAAAACTCAAAAATGAATTTTCAAAAAACACTATAATATCTGTTAGAATTCCAATTAGAGAACACGAAGAACCGAAGTCAATTTAATCAGCACGTGATTTTATGATCACGTGCTTTTTTATTACATAGTTTTGAACACACAAGCATTACAAAATCGCCAATCTGAAAATTTACTCGCCGCAATTGAAACCTTCATGTTGACGTTCCGTCACTTTTCATGGAACATGGAATTTTGAATCAAATTTGCTTAACAAAGAATACAGTTCAAAATGACTGAAAGCCCGGAATCATATGTTTAACTAAAACTTAAGTTTGAAAGAGAGTTTTGATTTAGAAAATACATTGAATAAAAATGAATCAACCTCTTGAAGAGTACAAGTAAACACACCAAGAGCCAATAAACCAAGAACAAATTAACTATTTTTTCGTGGATACATTGGCAACTCGCCAAGCTTTTGAGCTTCTAGCGCTATTTCCTGGACGCTATAGTCTACTTCAGCTGTCATATGTATATAAATAAACCATTCCGTGAAATATATTGCTCTCATTTTGGTACCAAAGTTACTGAAAGTGACAAGGTTTTTGAAGAAATGGCGATGTTTTTTTGCAGGGAGGTTAAAACCCTCTGCTTGAACTTGTAAAAAAAAATGGTTTCTTACTAACTTTTTTACATGGTTGAAGTTTACAGATGTCAATGTAAAAAAGAAACTCAAATTCACTGAAAAATCCGGCGTACAACGCGTTCCTATACTTTCACACACACACACACACACACAAGTTGCATTTTTTTAAATGTATATTCGCCGTATAGTGCGCACCTCCTTTTCTACGAAATGACTTGAAATTTACATGTACAGTGTTGGTTTGTTTTTAAGTCATTTGTTTGAGGTTTTAAAAAAACCGATCCATGTAGAAGTCTTAATTTTTTTGTATATGTTTTTAAAAATTTATTTTCAAACTTTTTTTTTAGCCAAAACGCGCACTTATAAATTTTGATCTTATTATTTTTTTTGTGTGAGTTAAAAGTGCACGTTATACGGCGGATTCTACGGTAATTTTTGAAACAGAAGGGTATAGGATTTTATAAGTTTTACAGACGTATTTTTTTTTTAATAAAACAAATTCTTAAATTTGAAAAAAGTAATATTGTAAATAATCGGTTGATATAGCTAAATATTTTACATCAATAAAAAATGTTTTAATGTTTAAAATGGTTGAAAACGTATGCTAAGGGAAGTAAGAAAATCGAAAACTATAAATAAATTATTTTTAACCTTAAAATATTTTTCCGCGCAAAGAGAGAGAGAGAGAGAGAGATGCCCCCAAATTTCAATGCAATGAATCAATGAAATTTTACCTTTATATATAATCAATAATCATTGAGCAAAAAAAAAAGAGAAAAAAAAGCAATAAATATAGAAATATTACAAGAAGGTATAGGTCAAAAATCAGTTAGCCTCAAAAGTAGTGAAACTCTTAATCTTAGAAACCAAGGTTATTGGGTTAAAAATACTTTTAAGGCAAGTCAACCTTCCGTATATTTGCTTATACCACTGATCTAGAAATATGTATGTTTACATCTTGTTAAAAAAAAGGGTTTAATTGAACAGAGTATTGAATAAAGGAATATTTTCCAATGCAAATGCAATAAGAGTGATGTGGATATTATAAATGGAATAAAACATATGTTTTGTTCCATTTTGAATTTGTTTTAGTAACTTTTTTGCTTTTTATTTGTTTGAAATATGAGTCAACAAAACACTACATGATCATCAAATTTAAAAAGAGAATTTGAAGATTATTTCTAATTTTATTTATATTTGTTCTGGATATGTATTACGATTAGACATAATCAGAAACGCGGGAAAAGTTCATTCTGCAATAAATAAATAGATAATCAAGAAAGAAAACATCTGGCTTTCGGTAAATCGATAAACAAAATAAAAAATATTATGTTTTAGAAGAAAACAGATGTGTGTAAAATAAATAAATAAAATTCCAATGAATTTCTGAAATATGTATGATAATTTCTGATTGAGTTAATTTTCCAATTATAAATTAAATTCATCAATTAAAATTATTTAAAATCTATATTAAATTGAATTGTGAGCACTTTTATAATAATGATATATTTATCTTGTATTTGTGAAAGAAAAAAAAACATTATCTTTAAACAGTTACTATGATTATGTGGGATGGAATTTTTTCTCATCTTGGCAGAAAACCAAGTGTGACAAAAATATATATATATATCAATCTTCTTAACCCAGCTATTATCAAAGAAAGAAAAGAGTTTTCATTCTGTTTACGCTAGAAGAATAGTAATTGGATAATCGTTTTTGTATCAATTTTCTTTTGTAATTATTATCCATACGAAATTCTCTTAACGGTAGTTTTAAACGGTGATTACTTATTAATAATGCATTATTAGAAAATATTAAAAAGAAAAGTTTTTATGCAATATCATAAAGTAGAAAGTGTTAATTTGACCAAATATGATCAAATACAGAAAAGATGAAGAAAAAAAATTGATTTTCTTAACTTGTCCCGGTTTTCAAATATGAAATGTACATCATTGCAGGTCTCTCGTATTGTAAACAAAAGGATAATCTGCTCTCTTAATAAATTACAATGCCAAACAAACTACTTGGTGAATTTTTAAACCAGTATTACCTATCCATCCTATAATGAACCGTATCAATACATTTCGTAAAATAATTTAAGCAATTTGCAATGTTTTAAAGGTTGTTTGTTGCTTGTTGGGGGTGGGGAGAAAGAAGTACATTCATCAATTTGAA
>BMAO01031554.1:0-28431 GCA_019973975.1 Trichonephila clavata
ATGTATAGAAATTTGCGGTGTAATTTGCTTTCGATAGTAAGGAGCAAAAACGTTCGAATGCAAGATTTCGATTTCGCAAGCCCCATGTATCTGCAGAAAGATGTAATTACTTCACACACACACACATTTAAGTGCATACTCAGATCTATATAGAAAAAGACTCTATTTAAGATAATTGTCTGTAATTCATAGTACATATAAAATTTAACATGATTAATACCAACATCTTGGTATCAATGACAATTAACCAGAGCTGACCATATTACTCATATCCTAATTACTACTCATGTGTTGCGGCTAGAGGTAGGTCTATTAGCCATGCTTTAACCCCGTAACTGCGAATATATCTGTCTGTCTCAACAAGTTTCCCGAACGAATGTATCCGTTCTTCGGAAATTCGATCATTTTCTTTGCGCTGCTATCATTACAACTAAACTAAAGGTTTTGGAATACAATAAAATGACTTTGACAGTATTTGCTAAGGATTTACTTATTTCAGAGAAAAAATTGCTTATTGTCTTTTCTTTTCCCTCCTATACACAGTATACGAGCGCCTATGTGAAAGACTGGGGCGCGAATCACATAAATTTTAATTGACCTCTAAGAGGTTACGAAATCATATCAATATCATGGACTTCGTAACAGATTTCCTCAGCATTTGGCAGTGGATTGCATTTTAAACCAAATGTCTTAGTTGAATTTTTATGAGAAAAAATTTATAGTTGCTTTTGCTGTTTAATCAGTTTTAGCATAGCAATTTCAAAATTTTGCGAAAGGTCACATCCGCCATTGGTATATGTTAGATCAACTCATATAAATGTTATAACATTGCAATGAACTTAGCTTTAAAATATATATTTGATTAAATGTTTGCCATTTGACAAAACAATGTTAGTCTTATTTACTTGCAACAAATTTAAATTCATTTTTAAATTTTATTAAAAAATTTAAAGTTACAGGTATTTTTAATTATTTATTAATAATATGATTACATTACCCAATGTGTTCAACAAAATATTTTTCCAAAAAGTTTCTATTAACTTCTTTGCTTTGAAAATTTAATAGAAAATGTATTCAATGACTTTAACTATTATTACTATTTTTTATTCTTAATGTGATATTTAAATTACGGCAAACGCTTCATTGATAAATTTTGATTAAAACATTTAAACTCACAATTATGTTTTTAAAAACTTTTGGTACAAGGATCATATTAAAACCGTATGAAAATACCAGAACTGTGAGCGAAAATAAGTCTCGTAGCAGTGAAACATTTAGCATACAAACCATGACTTTAAACTTGCTTAGGAAATTTATAGGAACATAAGGAAAGAAGATGCACTAGTTATTAGATTACCATCAAATAGATTAATTTTTTCTCAAGTTGTTGTCTTTTAGTAAATGATAAGAATAAAATACACTTCTTACTTTATTTATTTAGATTTAATTATCATTATATGTATCAACAAAAAGTATGTTTTATTCAAAAATGTTGTTAAAAGGAAAACATCATTGAAACAAGTTGTAAAACCTCTTCCCAAATTGAAAATGTCAAGCATTCGAAAGTAGAGAGGTTTTTTTTATGTAAAATACTTATAAATTCCAAATTTGCGAATAACGGTAGAAAAACTTTTATTTCGATATAAAGAAAATTTTCTATACTATATTATTTTTATGAAAGAAAAGTCACATTCAAATCCAAACTTATCCTTTTTGGAAAAACCCGGCTTTAGTACTTTTTTCTAAAAAATGTTCAATTTAAAAAGATTATACTTTTGTGAAAGGATATGAAAAATAACATAGTCTAAGCTATATTTAAAGAAATAGAAGCATAACAGGCTTTTATATTTCTTTTTAATCTTACTCTCTTAAACATATCCATATCAGATACAAAATTGATCTAAGACTCACAGTCTGCATTTGATATTTCTGGAATAGGAAAAAAGTTAATTTTGCATTATTTTTTGCACAAATAAAGTTTTATATTTCTAGAGATGGAACAGAAAAAAATCATTTGACTCAGCTTTTAAATTGTAATGTTTCAATAGTTTTATTTTACATTCAAGACATTTATCGGATACATAGGAAACAAAATTTAAAATCTAATTAATGAAGCTAATATATTTCATTCAGAAAAAAAAATTTATTTGAAAGTGTTTTTAATTTTACGTTCATAAAAAATATTTAGAAAGAGCGTTGTATGAAAACTGAATGCAAAACCAGGAAAAAATTAAGAAATGTATATTTACAGCAACAAAAGAAAATATTCTTTTTCAATATATACTATGCTATTGTCTCCACCCTTAAACCAATATTCAAAACAAGCTGATAATATTTTCTTTTTTTTTATCTGGAAGCTGCTTCAAATAATCCTGCACTGTTAAAATAACGTCTGAATCTGTATTAAAATTTCTGCCGCGGTGGTTCTTCATCAATGTAATAAACAACCAAAATTCGTATGTGCTATGATCTGTACTATAAGGGGATTTGGTATGATTTTTAGTATTGCTCTTACTAAGATATTGTTAAGTAGATCGAGAGAGAGAGAGAGACGTTCGAGAATCTTATGCAATCAGTTTCAAACAGCAAAACACTTCTTCATGAGTGACTAAAGTTACTGAAGAAAAGCAATCCTAAGAAATACATGATACAGCTTCAAAATTTGCAATATAAATGCCAGAAGGTATCCACTCCTTCCACAGTACTCAGACACAATTATCAGTATCTAATACACAAATACGTAATCATTAAGATTATTCGCAAGCACTCGCCCGCTAGATTGCAGCAATAAATTGCTAGTCGACTCTTCAACAGGTCAGAACAATACTAACTCCGTTTCAGCGAGCAACTCCCAATCATAGGCTGCATGGATCTTTCTCCAAAGATCCGCTTACGTCATAGATAATGCTATACATAAATTTCTCCAGTAATTTTCTGTAAAAGTTATATGATTGGTAAGTCACCAAAAATGGTCTCCAAAAAGGATGCCAACTTACTAGCTGTACTGCAAATATTTCACCAAGTTTCTGTACAAACGCCATTATACTATAAGAGACGGCGTTGCTTCCGAAAATTACAATTTCTGCATAAATAAATACAACATAAAGTAATACTAACGTAATACACATCCAGATATAAATTATTTACACTATTTTAAGTATCCTATGCACAAAATATGTAACAATGTTGTTGTGAACAGAAATAGCGATATGTAAGCGAGCATTACTATAATGTAACATTTAATTCCCTACCCAAGTTCAAAATGTATCAGCGATATGTATCATCACAAAATTTTAGAAACCGAAATGCAATGTTAAAAATTCACAAAAGTTTCGGGAGGCGCAGCATGCTGGTAGATTATACCTTTATGATCAGAGAAAATAATCACCATGATATTTCCAGCAGATTTGTTTCCCCGGAATTTTTTCAGACGCTCAGTAAACTCATATACTTGTTGAAGACTTGGTTAGGTGATAAAAGCGATGCACCCAAGTTTAATCACGTGCTATTGCGCGCTTTAGGAAATTAGAACCTTGGCGTCAAAAGGTTTTGACAAATTTCATCACAAAATTTTGCAAACGTACCAGATTTGGCGATTCCTAGAAATAAATGTAAAATGTTGTAGGTTGATTATTTTAATTTATAGACTGTCATTACATATAACATACAGAGAAGTAAAAATCAGGAGTGTTTAAACTTAACTGTGACTGTGCATTCATTTGTTTATTCGGTACCGTAACTATCAAAATTGCAGTGTTTTCTTCAATTTAATTGTTTTGAATACACTTTTGTTGATTTATTTGTATATGTTGTGTATTATTATTCAAACACAATATAAATCTTTTGCAATCAATATATAGTACCTGAGTGAAATTTCTAGTTACATAGAAAGAAAAATCTGGCGGAAAAAAAAAGATCAGGATTGTTAAACTTCAGTAAAACCTTCCTTTTAAGGTATCCAACTACTTGTGGATTTAAAAAAAACTGTAGATGATGAGGATTTTTTGTTTCATTTTTGAATTTTTAGAAAACTATGCTAACATTAAAAAAAAGAAATCGAAATTATTATGACTAAAATGAGAACAAATGTATAAAAATTCACAATTTTGTTCAGTCCATTTTGAACAAAAAGTTTATGAACAAATTTTCAACTTTTAAAATTTGATCTGTTGCTTTGCTATTCAATTTTGAAATGACCCTCAAGAAAAGAGATATTTTAATTTTTTACAAAACCTATATCACTTTATCTTTGTTATTATGAGAAATATTATTAAAAAATGATTATGTTCACAAATCTGTAAACATAATCACAAATCTATAGGCTGTAAATTCTGTAATAAAACAGTTATTGATAAATCTGAAGGTTAAAACATTTCTACTATTAAACAAAACATACACAAAGAATTTCAGTTTATTATTTTCAAAAATCTTTTTAGCAATCACAGTGCCCGTTTGAGAATTTTCAAAAACACATTTCGAGTAAAAAATGACATATGTTGATAAAATGAGTTAAAGTATAACATCTTGTTTAAAGTAATGGCATCCGCTTTTGCAAAAGCACTTGCAGTTTTTTTTTCTTCCTAGTAAATGGAAAATAACAAACTTGGTATTTTTATACCGCACTTTTTATAGTGTGGCAAAATTTTTGATTTTATAATAGTCGGATAGCTTAAAACATCACTCAATAAGTCCTGTGCATAACTAATAAAACTACAACTATTCAGCAAAATTGAGTTTTATTTGTCAAAATACTTCCCTTCAAGAGTGATACATGCACCCCAGCGCTCTACTAATTTTTTTAGTACCTTTTTCGTAGAACGATTTGTCTTTGCTCTCAAAATAGGCTTCTACTTAAGCAATCACTTCTTCATTTGAACCAAATCTCTTTTCTTGTAGTATTCTTTAAGGATCTGCAAACAGCCAGCAGTCATTGGGAGCTACATCTGGACTGTATGGTAGGTGGGGAAGTAATTCGAAGCGTAATTCGTTCAATTTAACCATCGTTTTCGTGGACTTGTAGCACGGAGCATTGTCTTGGTGAACCAGTACTTTTTCTTTTGCATTTAAGGACGTTCTTCTTCTATTTTGTTCATTCAGTTGATCAAATAACGCCAAGTAATATTCACTGTTGATTGTTTTTGCCTTTCTCAAGGTAGCAATAAACAAAATTCCATGCACATCCCAACATACGGACGCCATAACCTTGCTAGCTGACGTTTGAGTTTTTGGTCGCTTTGGACGCCTTTCACTGACTGCTGTCCACTCACCTGGCGATCTTTTGGATTCACGCGTGTAGCAATGGATCCATGTTTCATTCATTGTCACATATCTACGTAAAAAATCATGTTTATTTTACTTAAATAATTCCAAACAACGTTCTGAATGGTTGATGCATTGTTGTTTTTGATCGACAGTAAGCAAATGAGGCACCCACTTTGAAAACTGCTTTCTCATTGACAAATAATCATAGAAAATAGCAAATACACTGCCTTCTGATACCCTAAAATTCTCTGCTAGGTCACACAACTTCAATTTACGATCGACTAAAACTATTTCATGCACTTTTTGATGATTTCTGGAACAACTGCAGAATTTAGGTGATTTAAACGTTCAACGTGGTTTGTGTCTGTACGACCACGTTTCAAGTCAGCATACAATCTCTTAACAGTTGTTTGTGATAGAGCAGAAACTGGATAACATTTATTAAGTCACTGTTTTGCTTTAACAGTGTTTTCCCCATTAAAAAGTAATGTTTAACTAGCACACAAAATTCTTTTTCATCTATGGTTTCCAAGCAGTTGCTACTGCTGCCACCAAAAACCACAGTAACACTGTAATTTTATAACTAAACAATATATTATCTCGAAATTTTGACACATGCCGTTTCAAATTTAGTACTACTCGTTCAGGCTTAGAAAAATTAGAAGGCAGCGTCATCTATATGTTAGGCCTGGGACTTTTTGAGTGATGTGTTAAATAACAAAACATACCGAATTTAGCACCAGTTACTCGCATAAATGGATTACACAGCATCTGAAAATTTCAGAAATTGAAACCCATAGAGAGGCTTATAATAGTTTAATTCAAGTGATTCTACATCGTCAATGTTCAATAAAATGGCACACAAATATGTGGTTTGTCAACGGTTATCAATTTCAAGGAGCTTTCATTAATTTATAATTCGTCTAACCACTTAATAATATTTATAATAGTCATACGCACATCCATGCACGTACACATACATATATACACTGGTGTACAAAAGTTAAGAATAAATCGGAAAATGTGAAAAACATGGAATAAATATTCGTAAAATTATTCCAAATTCTTACAAATTCCAATATTCTTGCGGATATTAAGTGGGTGAAGAAGAAATAGTGGGTTTATGCAAAACTTTTCAGTCGACTATGTCCTACGTGAAAAACCGATGCATGTCGGAACGCGGAGAAAAAGATCCACACAGAATAGGCAGTTCAGACAAGTTTCATGCCACTGCTGTGCGAAGGAACATTGCTAAACATCAAACAAGGTGAATGATGACACAAAGACGCCAATTGGACATGTTTACGAAAGGAAGAATCGTTGAAATGCTGAAATCCTAACGATCCCAAAACGAAGTGTCACGAATTCAGAACGTGGACCAGTTTGTGATCTCAAGACTGTCGCAAAGGTTTCAAAGAACTGGAGATGTTACCCCACAACCAGTATCAGGTCGACCAAAAGTCACAACCCCTCGTCAAGACCGATATATGGTAATAAGTGCACTACGTCAGAGGGGCAGTACTGCCAGAACACCGGGTTCGGCGCTCACGGTAGCCACAGGAATAGGAAATTCGTGACAAACTGTTTACAGGAGACTCAATAATGCTGTCCTATATGCCAGAAGAACAGCGGTTTGCATTTCCCTCACGTCTGCGGATAAACGCGCTCGTTTGAACTGGAGTTCGAAACATCAACGTTGAAGTGTGGGAGAGTGGGCCAATGTGATGTTCAGTGACGAGTCCCTGCTTAGTATGAGTAGGGATTATCGGCAGGTAACGATACGGAGAGAACGCGGAACACGTTTTGAACCAACAAACATAACGGAAAGACATCATTTTTCATCAAGGGAGTAATGGAATGGGCAGGCATCATGATGTACGGCCGCACAGACCACCATTTCTTTTACCAGGGTCTGTGACTGCTCAAAGATACAGAGATGAAGCTTTTGAGCCATATGTTTGCTTGTTTTGAGGATGTTCTTGGTCCTGACTTCATATCCATGGATGATAATGCGCCACGTCACCCAGTGGTGCTGATTGATGACTTCCTTGAAACGGAAAACATCCAGCGCATGTCGTGGCTTGCAAACTCCCCTGATTTAAATCCTATCGAACATGTATGGGATATGCTCCGGAGACAATTTGCAGCCCTTTCGAATCCATCAAGCTCCGTTAAGGAACTGAAGAGAGCTCTCCAAGGAGCTTGGAACCGGTTGAGCCTTCAACTCACATATCATCTCATAGCAAGTATGATAAATCGCTGTGCAGCGTGCCTCGCTGTCAGAGGTGACCACACGCCTTATTAAAATGCAGCATCAGTATTTTATTTAATGTTTCCTTTATTTTTTTTAAAGTGTGAATCCTTGCTATGCTCGGTTTTCTTTCAATCTGCTACTTTGGATAATCCAATTAATTATTATCATTCTTTTGATTTGCTTCCTTATTTTATAACCATTTTACACTCGCATATCACATTTCCCGCCATTCTGATTGACAGTTCCTTCTTTATTCACATAATTATCAATTATACTTAACTTTTGGACACCAGTGTACATACTAACATACATATAGATACAGGATTATTCACTTCCAGCTGAAAATCTTGCAGTTTGTGTAGACGGTACAGAGACAACTCAGAATCACGTAATAATGATTAATCTTAAATTTTCTAGTAGCGATTATGGTGTAAATAAGCAGAGAACAAGAACAGAAATACTAACACATAGTGGAACCGAAAGCATTTAATTGAAAAATGCAAAACAACAGGTATTTTAAATTACAGCCGGAAGTCATCTAACAGGCCTGACTTAGAAGCTGAATTGAATTCCACATGCTCTGGAACATTCCTGGCATGACACGCATCCTCCCGGCAGCTACATATGTTCGTGCAACGAGATTTTCACCTGAAATAATGAGCGTCTCGCACACGGAATTCTTCATGTGACCAAAGAAGATGTCCAGTAATTTGACCGGTCAATGAACCGGATCTCCGTGATCTATCACCGCTGTTCTAAGATTACTTTGAAGTGTCGTGGAAGTGAATTCCGTAATGTGGAGGAGTCTAACGTGGAGCGGTGCAACGACGAAGCATCATGCCAAGAAGTTTGGAAGCGTGAATAGTACTCACATAATTGGATTATCTTCTAACAGATGTAAGACAGCTTCCTCATTACCTGGTGCCGTCATTGTTCGCTTTCAATTCGTGGTAGCTCTCGTTAAAGAATCAGTCACATGTAACCTTCTCTTATCACTTGCTAAGGTCGTACGTTGTGGAAAACGTCTACTCGTGTATTGCATTCGGGTACTCATCCATTACGTCAAGAAATCGATTGCAAATGACGACTTCCATTAGAATCGATGTTCAGGACACCTTCCATTTAGTGCCGACTGCAGCTTGACTGTCATGAGGAATCTTCCAAAAATTAAGAAATTCTATAAAGCGTCGATTTCAGGCGTGCCAGATGACTTCCGGTAGTAATTTCAGACTCCTGTTGTAGTGCAATATTTCAATAAATGTTTTTCTGTTCCATTAATATTGTGTTTCTGTTTTTTTTTCTTTGCATCTTTGCACAATTTTTCGCAACTACAGCATTTGCGACAATAACTTCCTATGAGATGTGGAGTCGTTTCTGTATTCTCTACATACCCTTTCTGTACTCCCCCTACATATCATTTCCGTACCCCCTACATACCCTGCAAATTTGTCGGTTTGGAGCGTATTATTACTGAAAGACAGAATAAAAAATAACCAATGAGTACTTCATTGAAGTATCTAAGTCCGAAATGCATACACTGCCATAATCATATTAATTTTATAAAAAGTGAAGCCTAGAGGAAAAAAATTGAAATTAAAGATATTATTGTATGTAGCATGCAAATATAACTACCAAATTTATTCCTTTGCTGTCATATCCTAAATTATTGTAACTTCTAAAATATAACTATTCTTAAATTAATGTGTATTTTTAAACATATACCCACAAATATGACTTTCATACAAGACAATATGAAAACTCATTAGCCCAGAATGCTTTTATAAGGATAAAGAAATGAAGGTCACATTTTATGTCCGTATTCTATATCTTGAAATACCTATAAAATCTAGTTCGAATTTCAAGGTGATCTGTGGAATGTCGACTTCAAAAAAGAATATTTTTGAAAATATATTCATCTTAAAATAAAAAAGAAAATAAAAAGCTTCCATTTCTAGAGGGACTTCGAACAAGTAATACATATTGAATTCCTATCCTTGTTTCAATGTTAAATAATACATACTATTGTTACAAAAGTCATTCTAAAGTGCACGCGAATGTTGCACAGGCTTTTTCAGAATTTTTCTTTTGGAGTTATAAAAATAAATTTTCTCTGACACTGAACGTAGTATTATCCTACTTTTTTTTATAGTTTTTAAAGGAAAATGTGTGATTATAAATTTAAATCTTATACCTGCCGAAAAATCGGGAATGAAAATTTACACAAAAATAATCGCACGCATATATTCTAAAATATGTTTTACAAACATAGTGATAGAGAAAACTGAAGATTTATTTTAATTTGATTTGATTTGATAAAATCAAACAGTCAAATCAAATTCACGTTTCAGTTTTTTCTTTCTCTATGTATGTAAAACTGCCCACCTCCAAAATGTGACATCATATAGTAACATCTAAAACACGTGGAATTTTTAACGTACGACGAATTTCAGAGCAGGCATATACCATGAATGACTGCAGCTCCAAACGAGCAATATAAATAAAAACAGAATTCCGCTTTGAGTTACTGGAATTTTTATATACGAGAATGTGTTTTTGTTTAGCAACTTTAGTACGTTTCAATTTTTTTTTTCCTTTGGAGAATTGTTACCTGTAGAGATTATTGACTATTTTTCTGAGATATCGGACATCCTGTTCATCGTTACGTGACAACAGTGATGGAGATTTCAAATCCCTGACACTGTTTGCACAATGCTCGCAGAACCACTGCGCATATTTGCAGGCATGTGCATATTAGAGCTGGATCGCTATGCCATATCAATAATGATATCGGGATAATATACTTTGTTGCGCAACAATCTGTGAACTCGCATAATATTCAATATCGCAAGAAGCCGTTTGAAATATAGAGAAGTCATGCATTGCGGCGGTAATATTTGTTTGTCAACTGCAATGTGAGGAGTTTTTTGCAAGTGGCAAATGTTTGTATTTGCAATGAGGTATAAACACGACTTAGATAGTTAATCGCGTGCTACGAATTGGCTCAAAATAATTCTGTTGAACAATTAGAGATAATTTCAGGCTGTTTGAAAATATCCATTTGTGTATTTTGAATTCAAGGATAGTGTAGCACCAAAAAGGAAAATAAAATCAAAAGTTTTTCCTTTCAAGTGTCTTCAAACCACGATATTGGATTAGTCTTAATATATTCTGTTAAATTCGTTTTGATGTATTATATGTGCCTGTCTAGTTAAGAGCAGATGTTAAAAACCATTCTTGACTTTAATAAGTTTTAAGCAAAAATTAGGTAGGTTATTTAATATAATATAAATTATTCTACCTTTTCTGATGTTTTCAGGGAGAGAGCAGCCAGTTGTATTCGAGAGAGTACTAGCTGTATATTAAATTTAAAAAAAATTGATGATTCCTTGGTTGACGCTTGGTTGTCAGTTTAATTAAAATTCTTTGTTAAGAATTAATACATTATTAAACTACATATAAACACGAAAACAAGACACATAACACGAATATCAATCCTTAACGAGTGTTCTCTAACTAAAAAATAAAAATAATTTATATTTTCATATGACGTTAGTAGCATCTTCTGGTGGGTAAAAGCACGATTCACATGTGGGTAGATGTTACTTCTGACACAAGTTTAAAAAATACTCTAACCAAAAAAACATACGAATCGCGCTTTCTGCCACCAGGTAAACTTAGTTACGTTCTATGTAAACCATAAATTCTCTATGTTTTTTAGAAGACACGAAAGGGAATGATCTTTGTTAACCTCCATTTAGTGTTATATCATGTGTTCGTATTTATATGTAGTTGGATAATGTATTAATTCTTAACAAACAACTTTAATTAAACTGAATTCAGCATCAACCAATCAGTCGTCAATATTCTGCGTTTGATATGCAGCTAGTACTTTCTCGAATGCACCTGAATGCCCTCTCCCCAGAAACATCAGAAAAGGAAGGCCAGTATTTATTTTGTTAAGTAACTTACCCATTTTTTGTTTAACCTCTACCCAGTTTTTATATAATCTACTCAGTTTTTTTATAAAATCAGAACGATTTTTCACTTTACCCATTCATGTATACATAGAGACTTAACTAGAGTAGTAAACCAAAAGATTCAATACAAAATTATAATACATGCTTTTTTTTCAAACAGAAAGAACAAAATTAATTAAATGCACTCTTAATTAGTAAACATATTTTTTGCATTTTTGAAATATTTTGACTACTACATGTTTTATATGGAAAGTATCCACACGTTTCAAAATATTTCCGTGCTTCTTACACATAAAGAGAAACTCCTTAACTCAGACAAAGTTTTGGAAGTCAAGATATATTTAAATTTCGCCATTTCTATGCAAACACGCATTCTAAGTCATGGATAAATCATCTCCCAGCTGGCAGAAAATCTATATGTTAAGCCATTCTGTTTTTAGTATCATACCTATTATTTATCAAAAATAAAATTTCCTTGTGCCTTTTTTATCATGTATTAATAAAAAGTGAAATACTTGTGGATACAAAATTCAACCAACATGTCTTAGCTTTATTAATAATGCAACGAGATACTGAAAGCGAAGAATGGAAGAAAATTTGATAGATTTCTTTTCAGGTTACTAAAGTATTTTTATAACAGAAAATTAGGTATTAATTTGAAATTTCCTTGTTTCAAACGTTATTTGAATCATTACTACACAGCATTTGTAATTGTGTTAGCAAAACATGTATTTTTTTCAAAATTAAGAATCAGATACAAGTAAGGTCACAGTTGAAAGGAGTTTCAGAAGCATCATTTTGCCGTCCTGATAAGGAAATTTTATTGCTTCCCAGAATCATCTAATAGACACAATCTTGCAAGGAATATATCCAGTTATTGTTCTAATAATCCGATTCGGTAACAATCCGGTAACTTTCAAACTGTAACATAGGCTCTTGGTGATCATGTATCTTTCAGGGAGACATTGCTAGAGTCAATGTAAAAGATTTTCAGTCGAAATGCATCATAAATATTCAACAACCTTTTGAGAATTAGCTTAATATGAAACTCTTGAATCAGCAATTTCGAAGCACTGTAGTTTCGGATTATTCTTTTACTAAACAACAAAACTTAACCATTTGCTTTTTTTGAGAAAATGATTTCGTATACGAAATTTCATTACAATAGTACAGCTTTTGTAACGTCGATCTTCTTATTGTAGAATGCATATTTCCTCAAAATAATTTTTATATGGGTATAGCTTATTTTGACTTTTTCCTTCATTAAAAAAGCAAAATGAGTGATTTTATCTACTGCTACAAATCTACGGAAAACCTTAATGTTTGCTCAAGTCAATGGAAAATGCTTGGTGCAAAAACTCCTTTTAATAATGGAAATTCTTTTCAAGATAGCGAAAAAATTATTGGGAGAAAATAATAAGATTAACTAAAAAGTACACGTAAAGATATTATAAATTCCTTGATTAACTCAAGCTTAACATACAAAAAATATAATGATTTGCACTCCAAAGTTTCTATTATTAATTAATAAATGCATAATTTTCACATCCAAGAGTTTCAAATACTTTGCCCAATGTTTCTCACAATTGCATCATTATTTTTCTCTACAGTTAAAAAAAAATGGATAATTTTATTAATTCTAATTTTTTCGTTTAATGCTATAAACTTATTCATAGCAAATACTATAACTTTGAATAGATATTTTGCAAATTATTTTCTTTAAACGTTATTAATTTTAGTCTTTTATTCATGGGAAGAAAAAAAAAGAAAACGTATTTTAATATTTAGGGGGGGGGGGTGAATCTTTTTTTTTTTTTCTTATAATTTTCCAATTTATAAAATATTTTTTACGTAGTTGGGTGGAACAAAACACAACATACATAGCATATCAATCTAGTCACTTTTACTTGAATTTTCATTCAATATGGTGAATTTACTGCATCATTATAAAATATCCAACGCAAAATGATTAATAACAAGGTACTATTTCAGAATGGTTTAATATTTTTACATATATTTATGTTCATTAAATATATAGGTAATAAAAAGTGATCAGGATTTTATCTGTTCAGGACAGAGACTTAAAAATTCAAGTATTCAGTATATAAATTATGCACATAAAAATCTTTCAACCCTCGGTCTGGGCAAGGTCAACTGAAACTGCCATCCCTTCAGTGGGTTGGTAAAATAAGTACCAAGATTTCTTGGGAGCTAAACATTAGGGGTTTTGGAGTCAGACTGACCACCTGACCAGAAAATCTGCTAATGCACCTCGGTGGCCAAGGTCACGTAAACTGATATGGGTACATTAGGTCTGGAGTCTCATGGCTGTTGTGCCACTGAGTAAGTAAACATCTCTACTCATAATGTTCATTAAAAAAGCACTTCATATTCATTTTTCTGTTTAATTAGAAAGGATTTCAATATGTTGTAAACATACTTATTTTTATCTTTTAACAGGTGTTTATTCTAAAATGGGTATTCGGTGGTTTCCACTAAGGGATCGACTTCATGTTAAGCAACTAATGACTTCCCCCAGTCATTTAGTTTCTTGTGGGAAGATACCAAAGACAGGGCAATGCTGATGTTTAAATACGAGTGCAAGTAAGCATTTGAACTTCCTTAGTTCAAGCCGACATAGAATAAACCAGAATAGTTCCCGAGTATACGACTATAAAGTTTACCGCACGGGGGTGACAAGGGATCAATTGCCGAATTTTAGTATCGGCTACTTCCAACAGAAATCATTCTGCATCACGTGTCTTCTTTAAGGGCGTGACATAATCCACTTTTAGGGAGGCACTCTTACCACTCAGGAAACGCCGAGAGGGAGGAAAATCCTCAAATATGGAATAACGTACCTGCAATGTAGGAACTCTCTGACACAGAACCGACCCCTGACCACCTGTTCTCCTGTTCTGCCATTCTGGCGATCTTGCAGCAAATTAGTGACTGTCCTCAGGAGATCTGTATTCTGACAACTGTCTGAACATTGCCGGCGTGGTATGTAAGACTCTCTCTGAAGGTCAAACATGAAAATAAATTTCTGTTTCTACAAACACGTCAAGCAACCAGGAGACACGAAAAAAAGAAACCCGTACTCCCTCTCATGCTCACTTCTTCGATTCGACTCCATCAAGCCTACTATCGGACCTTTCAAAGTTCCAGCAAAACAAGTATTATGTCGTCACGAATCTTCATAACATCAAGTTTTAGTCAAAACTGTGATTTTGAGTTTTTATATTTATAATGTTCCTTATATTTCATATAATAATTCTGTCCAAGGATTTTGTCCTTTTGATTGATAATTACTGAATATTTTTATTTTATTTTAATCGAATAAATATTTAAAATGCATTTTTCTTAGTTGCAAACTTTCCCTTTTCATTCTTACGTAATAGTCTTCTTGAGTTTTAAATTACATCATATCTTATTTAAATTTTCACAACTTATGAAAGATGATATAATTCCTAAATTGGTACATTAGTTTTCCAAAAACTTTATCGGTTCATATTTTGTGTTTTTTTTAATAACTTGAATGTGTGATAATTGGTGCTTTATTTTATATAGTATAAAAATTTTATCTTTTTTCATCAAATCTTATTCTGAATTAAAAATCCACACATATATATATATATTTATTCATCATATAAAAAACAAAAATTATATACAAATCTCAAAACCTATTCGCATGGAGCACTTTTAAAAGTATTTTTAAAATTAATTTTAAAAAAAATATCAGTTTATAATAATTTTTTTAAAAAATACATTTAAATTGGGAAATGTAATATTATTTTACTATATTATTTAAATTTTCAGCTAATTAAGAAAAGAATTTTAGAAATTTGTTTTAATGGTTCACCCTTCTCTGAAAACAGTTTTCTCGTCAGTTATTGGATTGTAATATTCTCTGACCATGATACATCGACGAGATAACGAATGTATAGTTAGTTAAAAATAAAAGAACTTGTGTCTCAGCTACATAATTTATGTACAATCAACGGGAAAATGATTTTATAACTCAGTATTTTGCCTCGTAGTGTAGAATTTGATATGTAGTGAGACAATTATAATCATATAGCTATATTAAGGAACTTGTAATATCAAGGATGTTTTAAATAAGATATATCTTGACAAATATCATTTTTAAAATTAAAAAGGCATGCTTAACTTTGTTTTAAAATTTAATTTTAAAAAATAAATTCCCTTTTACTTTTATCTATAGAAATGATTTTATCATATTTTCGGGATTGTATTGCAAATGTTAGAAGAACAAAATAACACACCGGATGTCCATAAGTAAACTTGAAATTTGCGAGCAGTCTATAGCAAAAACTATTCAGCGGAATTGCATTAAAATTGGGTAGTGGCAGAATGAAGTGATGGGAATTTTGTCAAGAGAAAAAAAATGAGTTTTAAAAACCACCTAGAGGTGATTTTTGAAATTCGTCCCCTCCCCCATCTAAGCTTTATTGAGAACATACAAATGAGCTTCAAATTTTACAAAATATGCTTAGTAAACTGTCCACCGTTGATTGCAACGTAAAACTTCATGTTCGACTGTGTAAAACAGTCTGAGCTGGGGGATGTTATGCACATAGCATTCTATGCTGTCTTTAAGGTCGGAAAGGAATGTGATGGTATCACGGTAACCAAAGCCTTGAGGTATTGCCAGAGCCAAAAGTTGCAAGTACTGAAATCGAGGAATCTAGGAGATCAGGCTGTAGGAAAATGCAGGCTGATGATTCTGTCATCACCGAAATGGTGGCGGCGGAGCACTTGTTACATAGACAATGGTGGACAAGATATCGAGCATATTTTATAATTTTTTGTAGATTATTTATATATTCTGAATTAAGGTATCATACGCCACCTAGGGTTAGCTTTTATAACTCATTGTTTTTCCCTCTCAATAAAACTCCCATCATTTCATTTTGCCATTACCCAATTTCCATGCAATTCTGCTGTATAGATTTTGCCATAGATTGCTTGAAAATTTTAAGCTTACATATGGACACCCGGTATTTAATGTGTAATATTTCCACTATACTACTAAATATTGTTAGCAACAGAATTCCATCCCATGTTTAGATAGAAACTGATACCAGTTCCGAGTTCACGTCTGTGAATCTTTTTAATTCAAAATAACTACAACTTTAATAAAATCAATTATGAGGTAATTGTGATCATTAAATTACAAAAACATAAAATACTTTCATTCCCCTATTGAAATAACTAACGATATGACTTTTTTCCAATAGAAAGAATAAGTATTCTAAGAAAGTTAATTAAAAATTATTTCTTAATCATTCTCTTTTTAATTCAACACTTTCCTAAATTATTTTCTAAATGATTAATGCTTGCAACACTGTGATAGAAGAATAAATTAACTATGAGAAGAGTTAACTTTTCCCATTCATGACAAAATTATTCTACTGCAGTCATATTTTTAAATACTTTTAAATTTCATTATTCCTTAAGAATAAATGGACAATGTTAATTAATTTCAGATGAATTTAGTTACGACTTTTTTTAATTGAAAAATGTGAGCCTTATAAAAAGCAAAGAGTATATATCTTTTCTAGGAAAAAAAATATATAACATTATACTTTTAAAAATACCATTAATTTTATTAAGGATCTTATTTTATTATCCTTCAAAAGACTTGATTCAGTTATTAAAGTAGCTGTAATTATTATCTTGAATGGAAATCCCCTAAATAAATTATATATTTAAAATTACTAACGACTATTGTAGTGTATGTTCTGCTTAACTTCTATTTCATCATTTAAGCCAAAAGTTAAGTTTTTATAATTGAGAGAGAAAAGTATTAGAGGGATTTTATGACATTAATAGGAAATATCCTATAGATAAATTCCAATTTATTGCACTTAAAGTGCTTTCCAAGAAAAGAAAATGATATAAAATTTCTATAACTTTTCTTGAAACCCCATTTATTTAAACATGCTGCAGAAATATATAACTTACTGGAAATATTTTCTCCCAGTACAATTTTAATTAAGTTCAAAGAATTGATTTATTAATTAACCCGGCACTACTCGCGCAGGGTGTGTCATACCCACCACCTAACTTTTTCCAACGATCCTTCTAAACCTTTTTTGGAGAATGGATAGTTTCTCGTGTAGCTGATTTAAGGTCATATCTTTTGAGGGGCCCTAGCTTGTAGGCGAATTCTAAATACATATTTTTGGATTTCGCCTTTTAACGTATGTCATATCCTACGAGTAAATCACCATTACAGTTCTGAATGCAAGATCACGTTTTAAATCTTCCTTATGCCGTGGAGTAGTATTGTACTTATGATGAAGAAATGGGATAATTTAAGTAATTTAATAGATGCAATATTTAATAGATAAAGTAAACCGTATTTTCGGATGAAGAAATTTCCTTCGTTGTTATGATGAGGAAAAATTGAATGATGAACCGTATAACAGCAAGCATGATTTCTCCACTGAAATTGATCCAGATTTAAGAAAGGGCGACATTTTTGAAAACAAATGTTTTATATGCAGAGACACAAAATCATTTGAGAAAAACGTAATTTTAAAGGAGATAACTGGTACAGCGGTAACTGGTCTACAAGATAACTGATTATCCACTTATCGACGAACTTTTGGAAAAAAACTATTTCTGGAACAAAGTAAGAGAAAAAAAAGAGAAATTCCAAAAATTTTAAATGTAAAGAATAGAGAAGTTTACTCCTATATGTTTAGCTTGAAAAAGATACAGATTTAAAAAAAATAAGATTTAGTCAAAACATCGCACTCACCCTCAACGAGATTAAAGGAGTGTGTAAACAATGCACTCCTTAAAAAATAACGAATGCCCTTATAAAAATAACAGAAAAGCTAAATTTACGTGAGAAAAATGTAATAAACATGTTGTATTTCCTACTTTTCTTCCTTTTTAAACTTTGTATACAAATTTTGCGGTAAAAACACAATGTAAACACCCTTGGGTATGACACACCTAGCGCGAGAACTCCAGGTCGATTTTTCCACGCGAGTGATGCCGGGTTAAATGTAGATGCGTAAAATTCGCATTTCACGAACGAAGGGAATAATCCTCCGAGAACTATAGCAATAAATCGTATCAAAATAATAACTTAAGTATATTTATATTGTAAATTTGAAATTTAAAACATTAATTTTTCGATTCTAGCAATCGAATTTTTTTAAATATTGACCTTTGCATTAGTTACTATTCAATTTCCTGAAAAAGAACACGAATTTGAATTACTTAATTTTAATAAAAATATCCAGATACAAATACGTCAGAATTTATATATACAGTCGAGTCTCGATAATTCAAACCTTTTATAATTCAAACCTCTCGATAATTCGAAGCATATGCTCAGTCCCTAGAAAAACTCTTGATATTTTGATTTTAAAACAATAAGTTTTGGTACACTCAATGTTTCGAAGTAAAATCTGTGGCTGATCTGACTACAACACGTGATAATTCGAAACTATTTTATAAAACTCTCGACAATTCGGACCCTCACTATCATGTACAGTCCTGGAAGTTAACAGGTAGGAGCTTACAAGTTTTGTGTTGTCTCTACGTGTCTCCCCTGAAACGTAGCCCCTCTGATGACCATCTGTCTGATACACCTTCTTTGTGTTTTCCGGTTACTCAGGTGAAAAGACACTTTTATTGCTTTCCTTCTCCAAGTGGACAATAGACCAACCACACCTCATGTCAACGCTCCATATCTTTCTCTTAACTCGTGGCCTTGCTACAGATGTGTTCATAAAGGTTGGTCCGCTATTGTGAAGAACAGATGCATAGGATTGTGTATGCATGTATTGAATGTATTATTTAATACAGAACTTTTAACTTCTTTATAGTATTTAAACTGCGTAATATGCGTTTTTTTAAAGAGTACTTCAAAATAACTTTAAACATATGTACAAAATTTTTGTTTTATTACATAGTTTAAAATTTAAATGTGTTAGAAAAAAAATTATCTTCATGTATTTTGGGAGCTTTTTTCCTACCCTCTTGATAATTCAAAGTTTTCATTGGCCCCTCCAACTTCGAATTATTGAGAGTCTACTGTATATATATATATATATATATATATATATATATGTATGTATAATATATATATATAATATATATATATATTTATTTATATATAGGGGTGTATTTTACTTATACAAGGGGCTTTTCTTTTGGTGTCTAGGGGTGAGTTACTTTGTCCAGGATCTTGATATTCAAAAAAAAAACTGGTTAGGATAAAATTACTGTTTAATTAAACATTAGATTGATTTCAGATTAAATACTGGTGTACAACATGAGCTATTTCAAGGAGCATACACTCAATTGCCGCTAAGCCTATCGACCACCACGCTGACCGAAACGTGACCTCGTGCCTGTAAAACCGGAGTCTGTCTCTCTCACGTCTGTCTCGTTCTCCGGCGATCTCGCTTCTCCCTCAAAAACCCACCATTCCGGGGGTGACGCATATATTCGCTGGTAGCGCCATCTATTGGTGAGGTTGTAACCTCACTGATCGGATATTTTATATCCCTAATACTTTAAATCCTACATATATATATATATATATATGCAGTAACACCTGTTTTTGTGGGTTAGATAGGGACCTCATAACAAAAGAACGCATGAAAGTCAATCATTTACGAAATTTATGAGAAAGGGCTTCCAAACAGAATAAATAATACATTACACATGGAAACATTATAAAAACATTTCATCTTTCACTGTATACATAGAACTTTTCTCAAAATGCACTTACATATTGCACTGTTACTCGTCGTAATCCAAAACCCACATCTTTCTGTGATGAATTAGTTCTAAATCGCTTTCTTCACTTAAAGCTATAATTCCAATTGATTTATTTTTTGGTACCTTAAAATAAGTGATAATTTTTTGCGACAACGGTTGGCTGGTAAGTTGCTTGTATACGTCATGATAGTCAGACATGCATGATTGAAACATTTTTTGGAATTTTTAACCCCTTTCTGAATTAGTATCTATTTTGAGAAAATGCTTTTCCGATTTGTAAGAAAGCTGGTTATATGCTAATATGTTATTAATGATTATATATTTTGATAGCTGCTATTATTCACTTTGTTTCCGAGACTGACTGGAAGGGCTTGTCTCTAACTTCACATATATGTAGTCTAACGAATTGAGGGTAAAAATGATCCTTTCAAGTTCAGTTAGTATGTACTTTTTAATTTTGTTATTGCTAGTTTTACCTATAATTAGAAGAAATAAGGCGCTATTTTATCCCAGAGAGGAAACTTTAGAAACTTCATTACCAATAAGAGTTTTTGTTTCTCATCAGACACTACTGAGTGTATTATATGTCTCCCATTGTCTTGAGTGCCGTGAGAACAACTGTCTGTTGACAATATTGTAGCTATTCCTAGTCGAGATGGTGAGTCAATTTGGGCACGTATGTTGAAGCCGTTTTTTCCTCTCTAATCTTGATGTATGAGTGGCGTCTCTTAGTTACTCTCTGAGGTAATTTGCGATAGAGTATATTCAACCAGTAGTTGTAAGCAGAAATGTGCAGCTATTGGATTTATGGGCCACCGTTTTGGTAGCAGCTGTTAATGTCTTCTTGGGTACATTGTAACTGCTTATTTGCGTTTTGAACAATGTCTATTTTAGTCATCTAAATCAAAACTGAAATACCAGTATTGCCAGTTAGTGGGTGTGATCTTATCCCGGTCACTCTTATTTTATACTTTCATGGAGAGAATTGCCTTTATTTTTGAGTTATGTTTCGCGTTCTATAATGCTGTTACTTCCAAAACTAGTTTATTATAAGAGCTGAACTGCATGTTTCAAAAATGCATTTTTATTGATTTGAAACCTGCTTTCATTGTTTATGTTTGGTGCAATGAATTAATCAGTTTAAAATTAGGAAATCGTATTTTACAGAAACTACCTTACTCAAAATTAGCAAGGAATCTTCCTAATTTAATCATTATAAATGCGAAAACGTGTTAAAAAACACTTAGCTCTACACTTTTTTTTTATCTTGGTGAAGTTAAAAGTAATCAAAACAAGGGAACACATTTCTTTTTCTAAAAAAAATGAATAGAATAAAATAACAAAAAGTAAATTAAGATTAGTTTATTCAGTCAGCAATTGAACTGAGTGAATTCATCTAATCATTATTATTTTTTAAATAAGATAGATTTTTTTTATATACTATTTAATGGGAATTTTATTAAGAAACTGACATCTCAATAAAAATAAACAAGTATTATAAAAAAATACAGTCAATTCCTACTTAGGTGAACAACGAAAAATTTTATTGTTAGTTAATTAAATTTAGTTAATGAATTAACATTTGAAAAAAAACTGTTTTTACGTCAAATGTCATCCACCAAAATACAAGTAAAAAAAAGTATTTGAAGTTGAATGGATAAATAAGAAGTACTGAATCAGATATATATACTTATATATATATATATATATATATATATATATATATTTGTGTGTGTATGTATGTATATATGCATATAGGAGAGAATAAAATAATAGTAGGAATTGAAAAAAGGTATCCGAAAGATGAAAGTTCGTGTATAATGTTTTTGAATAACTTCGACACTGCCACCGCTTGTCAGTTCGTATGCACGGAATTAATAGACATTTTAATACAATCAATACCCTTTTTTATACATGAATTTACTAACAAAAGATTGTTTAAGTGAAGAGATTGGTAGACTTAATTGCTCTCTAACCTTAATAGTAATAATAAATCTTAACGTACTTAATTTTGATTATTGATTCCGCAATGATGATCCAGATATCTTAGCTCTCCCTGAAATTATAATGGCCTTAATAAATATTATAACTTTAACTTTCTTATCAGCCTCACGACCATCACTCCCTCTTTCTCTACGCTTGCCTTTAAATAGAAGCAAACCATAGTGTATACTCGGAAAGTTATTTTATAATCAAACAACAGATAAGAGGTTATCAAAGAGAGGATTAATGACAGAAGTGGATAGGGCCTGTTAAAGAATTTTTTCCAAATATCTGACTAAAATATTTAATTATATAGCGTGTAAAGTTCATGTTTACAGCAATATAAAGAGATTTTTTTAAATGTTTCTTTTGTCTGGTAATTTACACTTATGCAAAATTGCGATTTAAATTAAAACCTTTGACGTAGAACTAATATATATTAGTACCACACAATTTTTTTTCTTTTAGCAGAAGCAATTGCAATAGAAACAAATAGTTTTTATTCATTGTCTATTGAAAATGTAAAAGATAATTTTCTTTCCGATTTTTTTATTTAAAAAACTATAAATATGAGATTTTTTTTTTCCTTTTTAAAATTACATCAAATAGTAAAAATTAAGTTTCCTTAAATTAGAACATCTAGTTCAAGAAAAAAAAATACATTTTGCTGTTTTCCTGTGAAATATTTCAGGTATTTTTATTAAATTCGTATTGTTTTTTCATCTTACATCGTTATATTCGCATAGTTCTTTATAATCGAGATTTCATGAATTAAAAGTTACTTTAAGAAGCCTAATAATGTTAAAAAAAAGTTTAGTTGAATTTGAAATTAAAAATTTTGCTAAAAATACTTTCATGAAAACAAACATCTAATTTAGTGTTATTCTTTAATAAAAATATTTAATGAAAAATGCAAGTTGAAAAATCTAAACAATAAAATAGACGCATTTACGGTTACTCTCGTGGAATGCAATCCGCTCCGAAGCAGACAGAAAACTGTGTATTTGAGGAAACATGATTAAAAAACAAAATTCACAAAAGAAAAATAATAAGCATCGTTGCAAATTAAATTATAAATGAGATAAATTTAATTGCGTAACATTTGCTAGATGCGGAGGGAAAAATGCTGTATATTTTAATTCATGAGCATATACTAAGATATTGCTTGAAAAACCTTCGGCTTAAAAACTTACTTAAATTTTCTTATCTAACTGGAGTAGTTGATTAGATTATAACTTTTTTTTTGAAATGGTTCTCAAAAAAGAACTTTAACTGAACAAATAATGTTCCTCTCCGTTGGATTTAAATAAAACAAGTAATATAAAAAAAAATTAAGTCAATTCCTACTTAGGTCAACAATAAAATTTTTTATTTTATAGTTACTTTTTTATTAAATAAGTACAATTAATATAAATATGTATATACATATGACGGAATTTTAATATTAAGTGTCAAAATAGAAGGCGATTTTTCTTGCAATTTTCCTTTTTCTGTACATGGAGTTGGACTACTATTTTTGTTTGTTACTATGCATTAATTAATTAAGTTTAACTAATGAATTAATATTTGAAAAAAAATTTATTAACATCAAATGTCTTCCACTACATGTTTAAAAAAACTGTTTTAACAAACAAATTACACAATTGTTCCAACTCTTTGCTAAAATTGGTAAACTCTAATTTACATGTATTATGCCAGAGCTTCTCAAACTTTCAATGTTTGCGACCCAATATTCAATCATAATTTTCATCGCACCCCCTTCCTCAAAGAATCCAAATGTATTGAATTCAATAACACTTACTTTGACGCTAGAATTACATTACAAATTTAAACTCCTAAGTGCCTCTGGCGTACATAAACGTCTCTCTCAGCTCAAGTGTCAATTGCCCTAAACGTATATATTCGGCTTTCCGAAGTACGGATTTTCTGTGTATTGCTATCCATAAAATTTGGAATGCAATAAATGGACCTTGACAGTGTTTGTGAAGAATTTACTTGTTTCAGAGGATTTGCTTCTCTATTTCTTTTCTCTCCTCCCCATCTCCTTTTAAAAAGTCACATACACGCGAGTAAGTAGAAAACGTTGGCATTAGGGAGCGAATTGCTTTTCAATCGGCAGTTAAGTGATTAATTATAAACTGTTCACAGAATTATCATAATTAGTGTTAATTTTTGTATACAATTTTGTTCATGACAAGTCCATGGGGTCATTGGTAATTATTAAACTTCTCCTTAACTTAGTATTGTTAGAGTATCTATAAAATACATTGCTCAGTATTGATACATTTATAAGTGTATTATATCAGTGTAAATGTGTATTTTATTTTTTATTATGCAGAATTTAATGGCTTGTTTTCTTTCAGTAAAATAATGACTTTTTAATATAATATTTTGTTTTCGACTTTTCGATATGCTCGCGCCCCCCTCGCAGTGCTATCATGTCCCTCTAGGGGGGTGCACCCCACAGTTTGAGAAATGTTGTATTATGCACTTGATTTATTTTCAGTATATCGTATGCAGGAAAAAAATAAATTTCAAGTGTTCGCTGCCCTATTTTTAATTATAAAGCAAAATATTAGGATACAGCCAAGTTGAGCAATCATTTTTGGTGACCGTTTTTATAATCTTGAAGACCATATGGATGCTTCTGTAGATACTGGAAAAATCTATAGCATCATGATCTATGACGTAAGAGAATTTTTCGAGAAAGTGATGGAAAGAAGGGGGAACATCTCCCCTCCCAGCAAATCATTCTTAGTCCTCATCTTTAGTTAAATTAAAATTTTTACTACCCATTTTTATTTACTATACTTTATGTATAAGGAAATTTTTTACAATATCACGAAACAATTTCATATATAGAGGGAGTGGTAACAATGTGCATTTTTTGAAATATTTAATTCTCTAAAGACATGCCAAGTTAAAAATTAAAAAAAAATTGAATATATTCAAAACTTTGATCACTGTTGTATGCATGCTAATAAAACACTTAGAATAGAGGTGATTATTTAAGTAGGGTATTCAATTAAATACAGATCAATTTTGTTCAATGAGAAGCAAATAATTTTCAAGTCCATGATTTGAAATATCAGCTTCAGCAAATAAAATAAATCTCGTCAAATTTATTTATTTTTTTCTAAAATTATTAACAATCTCATTTGTAAAGTATATTTTAAAAGCACTTTAAATCTCTTAAATGAAGATGACAACAGTTAAAATTAACTTGATCTTTTTTTCTCCAAAATCTGACTTAATATAAAGAATTAACTTTTGAAAAAAAACTCGATATTTCTTTTAATTAGATTGAAATTCTCCTATTCGTCTAATGAATGGAGTATTTAAAATTATTTTTTCTTTATTTATATCCTGGAGGAAGCAAACAATTTTTAGTACTTAGTTTCCTTCGATTATTTTAATGTTTTTAGTACCGTTTAAACAAAAAAAAATTCAGTTAGGTTTTGTAGCAGAATGCTATGCAAATTTATTTTCAGGAAAAAAAATTATTCGTTTTGAATACGTAATTTAAAACAATACTACTTAAGTTTCAAATGTGAAATCTTTTGAGATTATTATAAAAAGGTACTTTTCTTAATTTTTGTTGCTGACGAAAGATTAATTTAATGAATGTTTAAAGATTTATTAAAAAGAAAAGGAGTCTAACTCAAATTAAACATGGTCCCTAGAAATAAATTATCTCATTAACACATGTTGACTATACCGTACTAATTTTTTTCACCTTTCGAATGAGGCTGTGGATTGGTAATTACCATTATTGATCTTGTTTGTTCCCTGGAATTTGGTATCACTTCTTAGCGTGATACTTTTGGTGAGGGTTGAAATATTTTTTTCCATTTACAAAAAAAATTCACTAGGTAGTGAAAAAAAAATTAATTAAGTTTATATTAAAGTGCATTTCATTTACATGGATATGTATATATCAACACATTTAAAAAAATTGTTCAAACATTTAATAATGGGCTTTCTTTTCTCACTTATTGTTGATAAAGTAGAGTTAGCAATGCAAAAATTCCCAAAATCCTTGCAGATATCCGTCTTCATCTCGTGTTTCGTCAGTTTGTTTTCTCCATGAGACGTTTGCCATTGTGCTCGCAAAATAAAAAAAAAAATGAAGCATATAAAAATTAATGCGAACCCATATCACAGACATTTGCTCGCACTGTGATGTAGTGCTATATGAATCTCAAATCCAACTGATGATGGAGGGAATGTTTTTGTATGGAGTTTGTAGAGATGGAGGTGAAAGTGGATGAGATAAACAAAATTAGCTCTTGCAACAGGCAATTCCAAAGATATTCCATGCCTCCTTTCTTCAAAACATGTGAAAACTACGTCTCTTTCATTTTACACCCCTTTTAAAACTAGCTTGTGGGGCTGGTTTTTCCGTTTTTTTTTGTTTATTCCCAAAAAGGTAATCTTTTCATGTTAAACGATTTTAATTTCGTGTTAAGAGAAAAAGGGCAAGAAGATATAAAATGGTTTATTGGGTTCGTTTTATTATTTCGTGTTAATTGATATTTCACTGTACTACAAATATTATTATAGTACAGCTAGTTAAAAAGAAAAAAAAACGTTTTTACTGCTTCCTGTTCTTTATATTTTTAGTTTTCCTTTTCTTGTATCACAAGACCACCTCTTTAAAGCAGAGTGAATTTAACAATCTACCCAGGCTCTTACCTCTTAATTTCATAGCAGCCATCACAATTTAAGCCAATATACGAGAGTTTCAAATTAGCAATTAGAGTATGATTTGAGATCCATTCGGATTTGATTTGAACTAATAGTCATTAAATCTATATTGCATTAAATTACGATATATATTATTAAATTAAATTTATGATATTTATACACACAGCTGAGGGTATTTTTAATAAGCTATAGATGGAGGATTAATATATTTATTGCTTTTGTTAAGATTTTTTTTTTCAAATGGGGCTGCTGATTGGTATTTTTCTATTGCAGATCTAGTATATTCCCCGGGAAATGATATCACTTTTTCGTGGACATGATATAAGTGGAAACTAGTTACCGCAATGTAATTTTGATGCCCAGTTTTCTCCACATCTGAGTTCTGACGATGCGAAATCGTGCTAGTAACTGAATTTTGCCAAGACGCACCTAAAGTAATGGTTTCCTAGGGAAGCGGCATCGTTCTTTAGCGTCCGTAATATAACGATGGATGACGTCACAGAAAAGACGGCTGTCTTTAAACGTTGACCGAGTGGTTTCCTACAAAACGAATGCTCTTACGTCCGTAACTGTAAGCAATCAACTATTTGTAAACAAATTAAAGACTGCTGAGAATGGATGAACTCGATGTTGCGTTGCTAATTTATTTGGAAGATGAGCAATCATCGGAAGAAGAAAGCAATCGCAACTAATTAATGAACTGTATATATCTGACATATTTTTTATGTATTATAATTTTATTATTTATGTTATTTTTATATCAATAAATGCAATCAAATAATTTTGATTATTTTATAGCATTAGTTCATTGAAATTAAAGAATTACAAAAACCATTATATTATTTCTAAGTAATTCCAAGGATTAATTTTCACCCAATATTCTTTTTCTCAAAAGTAAACATTTTGAAAATTTAAAATATCTTTAAGCTTTCCCAAAACATCTAGCCAAATCCATATACAACACATTTACTAATACCAATAATGATTTTGTACTGAATTGTGTAAAAAGTTAATTGATTTCACATACTTTATACTACACAAAGAAACAATATGCTTCAAAGAAACATTATGTACAGATGCAAAGAAAATACAATTAATCCTGATATGATTTCATTATTTTATTCATATATTTCTTTTTTTCGTTTAGTTTAAATTAATTTTTTATTAGCATATATTTAAACACTGAACAAAAAAAATACAAATGAAAAATATACAATTTTGATAAGTGTATTATTTAACTAAAATATAAGTTACTTCTATTATTGACAATAAAATAAGAATTTTAAATAACAAGTCTAGTTTTTAATGGGATACACCTATTAGTATATAAATTTACAAGCAATTTAAATTCTAATTTTCTGCCATATAAATTTCTGAAATATTGGCTGATTCTTGATTTCTAATACATATAAAACATCGTTATTTCTCACGAAATCTATTAAAATTTCATCCTCTTCAGGAGTCCATAAAATATTC
>BMAO01031555.1:0-70446 GCA_019973975.1 Trichonephila clavata
ACAAAAACCTTCTCTACAAAAAAAATACATATACAGACCAATTTTCATAGTGATCAGTTGAACGCGAGTGTGAAGCGAGGTCATGTATACCAACATCCATTTATGTATAGAGATTTAGATAATTTTGATGGTATACAAATACTTACCCTGTTCAGATGTACAGGTATATGATAAAAATATATTTGACCAATCCTGGCTTAAGATAAAAGGGAACTAAAATTTACTCGAGCACTCTATTCATATTTCAAACTAAAATAAAGCAAAGTAACAGTAAACTTTTATAATAATGAAGACGCTATATTGTTAATACTTCTGGATAATTTCATATCCTAAACTTTACCCTTAGCTTTGCAGCGAGTAAAATGAAAAATAAAATTTAATAAAATAAAAAGCTAACTGCGGATTTTATTTATGACAAAAACGCCTTTTCTTTAAAAGGAAGTTTTAATTATTTTATACTGAATTTATGTTAAGTACGGAATGCTTATAGATTTTAGAATCACCGCCGTATACTAGTTAAACTTTGTTTCCCATGATAGCCTGTTATTAACGAAATCTCCAGAGAAGATTTAGATTCAAAACCTTATCATCATAAAAGGAATAAAAGAATTTCACTGATTTAGTCTCAGAATTCCTTTTATACCATTTAGCTGATTAGATGGGGATTTTACATTTAAGAATGATTGGTGCTTTTTTATTTTGTCTTGTAATATATTCTTAACTGGAATGAATATTTTAAAAAATTTTCTGCTATTTCTGAGTAATATCTCGAACATTAAAAATAAATATTTCATTGGAACTTATGACATGTATCTTCATTGAAAAAATTTTAATGTAAATCGTTGAAAATTTCTAGGAGATGATACGATTTTATGTAAGATAAAGGAATTTGATTTCAAATATAATTCTTCTATAATAATACACTTCACAGGGGATTTCTGATATTAAACAGGAAAAAGTATTTTAAAAAAACAAGCTATATGTTTGCTTGAACAACAATTGTTCACTATAATTGTAGTTCATGTTTAAACTATGCAGTATTTGCTTCTAAAAATTTAGCTAAGAGGTCATTTCTCAGATTAAAAAAGTTACAATGATGGATTAGATTCAATTTAAAGAAAGCAATCGTGATTACTTATAAAGTACGGAATCGGATAATATCAAAAAGTGGTAAGTTTTTTTCATTTCTATAAATAAATTAATAAATTTCTGGGATTTAAGAAGATTTTAGCTACTTCTCCGTTTAAATTGTCTAAAACATATCAGGGTATTCGAGTTTGAAGAATATACTGACTAATCCAGGGTTTCTCTCAAACTGTGGGGTGCAACCCCCTTGGGGAGCGTGGTTCTACGAGGGGGACGCGAGCATATTGAAAAGTTGAAAACTAAAGATTATTTTTAAAAAGTATTGATTTACTGAAAGTAAACAAAGTACATTCTGATATGATAAAAAATAAAATACACATCTACACTGATATAAGATACTTAAGAATATATAAGTACTGTGTGTGTGTTTTGCGCAATGTATTTTATAATTCATTTAACAATTCTAAGTAAAGAACAAGTTTATTAATTACCAGTAACATACTGATCTTTTTCTTCTCCTGTTGTTGCACATTTACGATCGAATCCTAATTTTCGGCAAATACTTTCGGATCTTAACTGTTGATTTCATAATCTGGTGGTAAGTCACTTTAGAGCTTACGAAAGCTTCCAAAAGATGGAAACTGACTGTATTTGGTCAGCCTCTGAGGGATCAAAGATACCCTAAGCTATCAATTTGGGGAAAAAGTAACTTTGTTTTATGAAATCATGTTTAATTTTGAGGAAAATAATACTTCTTAGAAAATCAAAAGCTTTATCAAATAGATTTTTCAAGTGTCTATAACAGAAAACATTAAATTAAAATATGCAGTTCACATAAAATTCTGAATCTAATCTTTACCATTTCAACAACCTAGTAGAATTACAAAAACGCGCTTGAGTGTTCTGGATTAAAAGGACAAATCTGTATAGAAAAATTATTCATAAACACTTAGTTCAATCTATATGGATATGATAAAGAAGAGACAGAAGAAAATTTGTGACGGATCTATAAGCGGTTCCACTAATATCTCCTCATCTATTTAAGCAAAATATTTAATTCAACCAACTTTCATCGAGAAAGCGAACGTGATTTATGTAAATGATGTATATTATATAAATTCGGTTTTCGCGAGTTGGCAAAAAAGAAAGAAAGGAAGGAAGTGAATTGCTGCCACGTTGTTGTTGACACGCTGGAGTTAATACGTTGGAGGTGTGCAACTAGGAGTATCATAAGTTTGAGAATTATTTAAAGATTACAGAGCGTAGAGCAGTCGTCATTTGATCAAGCCGAAAAGAGTGCCTGAAAGTTTCCGGTGTAGGATCAGATGCACTAAAGGTTCAGTTACTGTACATTTGATTAAATAGAAGCTAGTTATTCGTGTGCGACGTAATTATAACTGAGCGTATTTAAACTGTCTTAGATTCAGTTGAGGGTCTGTAGTAATATCTCCGAGTTATCGAATCTCACCTCTGCACTCTACCATAATTAATATACCTTAATTAGAATTGTGTTGTGTTTGTTTAATAATTGTTAATAAGAATTAATAAATCAAATTAGATTGGAAATAGTGTCTGTGGATTATTTAGTTCCTCCTACACATCTAGCCGGGTTTACAGGTAGACAAGAGGGTTTGAATGTTAGGGGTAACCGAACGTTACCACTCATTTTTGTGAGCAATAAAATAAAAAAATTATTCCAGAATTTTTTTTAATTAATGAGATTTAAATATTTTATAATGAAACAAATGAAACCTTTAATAAAGAACCAAAATTTTACATTTTTGCGTCAGTCATTGAGCGGAGAAGGTTTCGATAAAAAGGGAAATACATTATAGTTTAAGAAACTAAGAAACACCCTATTATAGTTAATCGAACTAAGTTGTAACTTAATCTTTTAGTCCCCAAATCTGGAAATGGGATCTGAAATGAGTCGCCAGATGTGAGATGGAATCTGAAAATGGGAAATTGTAATCCTGATGATCCTGATCAGGACAATTGAACAAAACTATTAAACTATTGTATTGTCATCGTTCCTGAGCAAAATTTCGAATTAATCTGACCTTTTAAAAAGGGTAAAAATTAAGTTCAAAGATTACGTTACATACAAGTGAAGCTTATAAAAGAGTGCTGAAAAGGTTATGTCTTTCGTTCGAACAAAAGTTTCGGAATAATGGTTCTGTGTCTTAAGTGCATGAGGAGTAAGAAATTTAATGTTTGTAAAAAGCCCAATGAATCAAAATGCAAGCATTGAAATTCTCAATAAAAATTTTAAATAGTTCGGAGAAAGCTTCAAATGTAAAACAATCAAAACTTTTAAAAATACTGATATCAAACATAGAAAAATATAAGTTAAAGTTTTGGCAGTTGTTCATGCACAACTACTCGATAATTAATTTTGTAATTAATTATATGTATTACAATTATTCTTAGAAATTGTTAAACTGTAAAAACACTTGATTGATTCAAACGTTAATAACAATAGTGTTTTATCTTTTAAAGACCGCATATAATTATTTAAAAAATTTTCTTGATCAACTATTTCGTCTTAAATTTAAGATTACGCTTTTAAGATTTAAACTGTATTTCATAAATGTATACAGCTCTGAGAACATATATCTCAGTGAAAGATGACTATAATTTTAATTTATGGAACACTTTTCTCAGGTCATCTGATTAACAATGTTTGTGCTAAGCAATTTTTGTCCTGTTTAATATATTCAGCACATTTAAGTGCTTAACCCATTTAGTACTCGCACTGCGAAAACGCAACATTAAATTCTAAATTTTTTTAAAAAGGTCTTTCCTTATTTTTTTTTCCTTTTAAATGTGTTTCGGAGTGGTAATTATCATTGCAAACCTAGTACTTTCCTCGGGAGCCGGTATCACTTTTTAATGTGGCACTGTAGAGGTAGATAACAATTTTGCCACTGTATAATTTTGACACCAAGTTTCCTCCCCAGAGGGTGGCACCTAAGCTCTAACGATACGAAATTGTTCTATGAATTTAATTTTGTCAAGAGCACCCAAGGGATCTTTAATAAGCCGCAGGATCATATGACATAGACTCTGCCTATTTTATGCGTCGTGAAAATCCGCCGATCTGGGCCAAAGTCGAACCCGCAAATTTGGGCATACAAGGCCAGCGCCTTACCAATTACGCCCCTCCCCCTCAGTCGTAGGGTTTTTCTCAAACACTGTTCTGTTTTTCAATTAAACTAAAATTTTAAATTTATTTTCTTTTACTTTAGTTGTTGATTATAAATTAGTTTTATTTTCAATTAACAAGATTTTCTCACTTGCAAGGAGAGAGCACGACTAAGGAAATCATTTTGTGAAGAGACTTGGTATAATATTAGTAATCCATTAGGGTGATGAACCCTCAATGTCTTCGCAACGAATGTCTAGTCAATTCGGAGAAACTAGCCTACAGAATTCATGCTTAGCTCTTATGCAATTAAGTTTCAATTGCTTCCAGCGACTAGGTGGCATAGTTGGTAGTGCACTTGGTTTCTGAGCGGGTAGATAGGGTTCGAGTCATGCGATCAGCTTTTTTTCAATTCATTTAATTACTTTTTTAAATTAAATAAATTTATTTAAAAAGGGCTTTTTAAATATTTTATACAATTATAAAATAATTAAATTAATATATAAAAAAGAAATAAATTATTTTTACTATATACAGGGTGTACCAGAACGACCGCATAAACTCTGCACCGCTAGATTCCTGTACGATCCTCTGTCCTGTACGATCCATAGTTTACGAGAAAAATACGAAAAACAAAGTATGATGTCACTTCCGGTGCAAGAAAAAAACACTTTATTGAACATATCAGCAGTAGTACATGCACAATTTAAGACAGATGTTCAAAGTGTCCACCGTGCATGTCGAGGCAGGCTTCAGCACGCCGTGGAATGGCTGCTGAATGGATGGCTCTACCGAAGTACAAGGAGCATGCAGACGAGCAACTAAATCCATTTGTGTTGTCACTACGTCTCGATACACCAGTACCTTCAGATGGCCCCATAGGAAAAAGTCCAATGGTGTAAGATCTGGTGAATGTAGTGTCCATAGAACAGGACCCTGACGTACTATTCAATGGCCGGCGTATGTGATATCCAGCCAATCACGTACAGGAGCACAGAAATGCGCCAGAGCCCCATCATGCTGGAACCAAAGTCCCTGTATTGCCGCTAATGGTATGTCATCGAGGAAATCTGTTAAGACCTCATTGAGAAACACCAAGTACGACTGTCCGGAGAGCCGTTCAGGCAACAGATATGGTCCAAGCAGGTGATCCCCGAGAATGCTGGCCCACACGTTAAGACACCAACGTTCCTGATGTTTCTGCGGCCGGATTACATGCGGATTGACCTGGGACCACATATGGCTGTTGTGATGGTTGAATACCTCATCACAAGGGAAACATGCTTCATCAGTCCACAGGATATGTGCAATGAAACCATTATCTGTGTTCTGTTGCAACAGCCATTCACAGAAGGCCACGCATTTCTGACAGTCATCTGCTTTCAGACCGTGCACGGTTGTGTACCGAAATGGGTATAGCCTCTCAGACCGTAAAAGCCTGTGCACAGTACTTTTAGTCGAAGTCATCTCACGAATTAGTGCACGTGTGCTTACCTCGGGCGTCTCTTCTACACGGTGCAGTATTGCATCCACCTGTGCTACCGTCAGGCCACTCTGCGGTATTCCAGTATCATGAAGATTGGCTGTTGGCCAGACGCTTCCCGTATTTCGCTGTCTGTCGTCCAGCCTACGGATGCGCTGACATCGGGAGGACGGTGTGATGGATATCGAAGGGCATACTCCCTAACAGTTCGTAAGGCATTTCCATTACATCAGCCGTGCATCTAGTTCATGTCGCATTAGTCACGAACGGAATACATGCCCATCATACGAAGACTACCGGTAGCGGCAAGATGCAGCCTTTTAAAAATCAGTTCAAAGGCGGCTTAACGTCATTCTACGGATATAAGTACAATATGCGTGAAGAACGTTTTAAACACAATCGTCTGAAAAGATATGCAAATACTGTTGTTGATATGTAAAATAAAGTGTTTTTTTCTTGCACCGGAAGTGAAATCATACTTTGTTTTTCGTATTTTTCTCGTAAACTATGGATCGTACAGGAACGGTTCTTTGGGCAGTTTTTATGTACTCCCAACGAGGATTCTAGCTGTGCAGAGTTTATGCGGTCGTTTTGGGACACCCTGTATATTATAAAATAATTAATTTAATTGTCTTGTCGTAGCTCTGAGCTACCTGTTGCTATGGGCAATAGTATGTGAACTTCAATACGTTCTGGCCCCCCTCCCTGTCTTTAATAAGGTTGGATAGTGACATGGTCAACTACTATTGTGATCTCTGTTCATTACCTTGTGCATATGTGGACGATGTGGCTATTTACATATTGATTTTCTATAAATAATAAGAATATATACCTGTATATAAGTATTATTTATTAATATAAAAATATATTTATATATATAAAAAATATAATATAAATATTTATATAATTGCAGTAATTATTTTACTTTATAAGATAAAACATAATTACATAAATATCATTTAATACTTAATAAACCTTTCATAAATAAATTTATTTAATTAAAAAAATAATTAAAAAAAAGTTGTTCGCGGGACTCGAACCCTATCTACACGCGATATAAGCAGGTGCACTACCAACTGTGCCACTTCGTCGCTGCAGGTAATTGAATCTTAATTGTATAAAAGCTAAGCATGAATTTCGAAACCTATTTTCTCCGAATTAACTGACCATTTGGTGCTAATACATTGAAGGTTGAACACCCTAAAGGGGTACTACTATTACACCAAGTCTCATCCCAAAATGAGTTTCCTTAGTCGTGCCCTCTCCTCGTTAGATTAAAGTATTTTATTTTTTTTAAAAAAGTGATTTTATTTAAAATCTCTTTCATTGTGTTATGTTTGCTAAAACAAGTCCAAAAATTTGGAACAATTCTGAAAGCGCAAATTTGGAGCTGACTTTAATGGATTAATCGTCTAAAGGACTCGAAAACTCTGAAATTTTTCTTGAGTCTCTTGATTTACTCAATACTTCTTCCTTCAAACTCACATCGATTACTTTGCAATTTTTCTTTTCCAAAAACATGATATAAAATTTTTGTTTGGGTGTGATTTATATCAAGCGTTCGAATAAATAGTGTTTTGACGAAAGTTTCAGTTCATTTCTTTGTATTGGAAATCCAATAAATGTCAAAGTTCGTGATTTCAGGAGTGTTTGATCATTTTAAAAATTTTCCAGTTTATATGCAAATGACAAAAGTATCGGTTTTCTTTCTAACACAAATAAACGCTTTACTAAGGTTTCCATAGCAACGAGTTATTTACTAGAGTATCATTTACAAAACTTTTATGTAGCTCCTGTGTATATTTTGAAAATAAAAAAATAATTTAAAATTTCCATTTTGGATGTGATTTCCTATAAAGAAAAAAGATTTTATCAGATATTCAAAAGAAATAGGATCAATAAATAATTTTATTTTAATTACACAGGGACGACTGAAATATGTATACAAACTAAAAGACTTGGTAATATGTTAATGCCATAAGTTTGAGGTCACATTGGCTGCAGGATTAAGTTGTATGAGTTGGTATTAATAGTTGGGTCATTAGTATTTAGACGTGTTCAACAACAGTTCAATGACAAGATATTATGCTCATTATCAAAATTTTAATTGATTTTCTTTACTTTTTGAAATTACTTTTAGTGTTTCACGTTATAAACGCCATTATTAATACAAAAAAATACATAATTCGTAATATAATTGGGCCCCTGTTTAAGGAAGTGTTATGTCGAATCAAACTGCTTGCATAAAAATCTAAAAAACGATCTTTATTATATTTTGCATAGCGATAAAATGCATCATGCCTTCATCTATGAATGGAATCATTAATTTTATCTTAAAAAGAAAATTACTATCTAAGAGAATGATATTCAATGGAATACCATAAATAAGCTTGATTAAAATAGAGCTTGTACGATCTTTATCGTACTAAAAATGATTTTAAAAATTGTAAAAAAACATCAAAGGTGCGTTGAAATATTTCAGAATGACTAAAAGAAGTTATAATTAATGGTGCTAAAAGAAATATCAATGTATTAAATTAAAAATTATCTCTATCTTCATGTCTATAATAAAAGTGTATACTATGTCATAAGAGCAACTAGTTTAAAAAAAAAACCTACTTCTTAAAAATAACATAGTAATGCGGCAATTTTTCATAATGTTTCTCAATCAATACAATGCTTGAAAAAATATGAATAATTTAAAAATAAATAATGAGCATACAACATCTGTGTCATGGCGAGTTTCTAAATAAACTGATTTTTCGTTATGCAATTAAAAAAAAAAACGTCGGTATAAATATAATAAAAGATATTTTTAAGAAAAAGAACCGAGGAATTTTTTAGCTTGCAAAGAATTTCTTTAGTCTAATTAAATTAAATGCTAGAACTGAATCTAAAGCTTTTTCGTGTTCTTTCCTAATGGGAAACAATTATTTGACTAAAATTGTACATCTGGTTAATAATATACAGAAATAAAAAAAAAGGTCATTTCGGGTAAAGGATGTAAAACGTTTCCATCTAAATATTCTTCTTTTTTGTTTCATATTTTTTAATTTACGAATTCTTGTAGCAAAAATGCATTACATTAATAGAAAAAGACCTTTTCAGACAAATTTTATTTTTAAATGATATTCTACATGTCCTTTAAAATCAACTAATGTGTAAGATTTTTTTTTTAACCATTGTATAGAAACATATACTGTTTTTTTTTATCAATATGTTTTTTAAAAAAAACAGATAGTCTTAAAACGGCCACACAATCACAATATTTTTTGCTAAAGCTATAGTTTGAGATTAAATGTTTTACACGATCCAACTTGTTTAACATAAACAGTAATATAAAAAAAAAAATTTAAGTCACTTCCTAGTAAGATCAAATAAGAAAAATTTTACTTTAGTTACTTTTGATTAAAAAATTACAATGAATATAGATATGAAAATATATATGACACAGAATCACAGTATTAAGTGGAAGAATCATAGTATTATTTTAAATAAACATTGAAAACTTTTTAACCACATTAAAATTGTAATTACATTCTTTAATAAAAGTTGAATATAATATAAGTAAGAATTTATCTTAAAACCATTGTAAAAGAAATGTGGACGTCTAACCAGAATATGATTATTCAGGTTAAATATTCATCACTAATTTAACAAAAGATGTCATCTAGAAGAATAATATCGACAGAAATATATCTCTTAAAATAAAATTAATTAATTTAATTAATGAATTAATATTTGAAAAAACTGCGTTTAGGTCAAGTGCCATTCACTACAAGTTTAAAGAAATAAATTTGAACTTGAATGGATGAATAAAAAGTATTTTATTAAAGATTGAAAATTTGTTTTAGATATATAAATAAATACAGGGTGGTTCTGAATTCATGGTACAAACATTAATGGTAGATACAGGACATTCTGTAACAATCATTTATTGTTTTGGAATCTATGGGTGCAAGTGACGCCGTGAGGCGCAAACAGGGGAAATAAAAGAAAATAGAAATGGAGTTATCGGTTGATTGCGTTGTCGGCAGGGGGCAGTAGATGTCCAGCCGCCGTTTAACATGATGCATCTCATTAGGGGAAAGCGCAATTCACAATTGTGCTGACATCTACGATGGAAAACTTAACGTATAAAGAAAACGCAGATATGCATTACATGTATGGCCGTGCAAATGGTAACGCCAGAGTCAAGGAGAGTTGACAGAGCATCGCTACTAATGTATCACGCTCAGCTTCCTGATCGACGAAAGCTGGATCACAGAATTTTTCTGTAGTTACATCGTCAACTTCGTGAAACACTTTCATTTCACGTCACCAGACATGACGCTGGTCGACGAAGAGCTCTACGAAATCCAAGCCTGGAGTGAGGGAGTGAGTGAGTGAGTGAATATTAACGTCCCACTGTTCAGCTACACGAGGGCTTTTGGGGACGGTCCGCGTAATTTTGAACCATGGTCAAGTGACGCGGACGACACCTGAGCCGGCACCCCCTCTCTTAACTACCACACCACACCAACGGGGGACGTTTGAGCTCTCGACAGATTTAACGTGCATCGCTCCCCTACACGGCGGGTCTTCAGTGGTACTGGGATCGAACTCATGACATGCTAGCCACGATCCGATGCCTTTGACCACTTGGCTACCGCGGCCACTCCAAGCCTGGAAGAAAGCATCTTGAACGTTGTGACTAATAGGCCCGAGCCAGTACAAGAGCTATTGCTCATCACGTAAGTGTGAGTCATCAGACCATTTCAGAGTGTTAAACAAAAATCGCTTTACAGCTCTTACATTTTCAGCGAGTACAAGCTTTGAAACCGGCAGACGATCTTCTCCGACTCTCAGTGAATGATTCACCAGCACTGCAGCTGGACTTCATAGCTCATGGGCTGAACAGTTAAAAACAGTTATTGTAAACATTAAACTTGTCAATGATGCTTTGAATAAACTTGTGACGGATCTATACGGTCTTTTACTAATCTCCTCTATTTTCTTAAAGCAATTTATTTATTTCAGCCAATCTTCACCGAGAGCCAGGCGTGATTTATGTAAATAAGATATATTATATAAGTTCGGTTTTCGCGAGTTAAGAAGTTAAATGATAGGAAGAGAGAAGTCAAGTGAATTAAAGATTGAGTCGTCGACACGAAGTTGTTGACAAGTGTAGATATACGTGTGGAGGTAAGCGAAGAGAAGGGATTGAAAATAGTGAAAGTCATTATTACTGTGTGAGCTTGGATTCTTCACCCATTCTTCCAGCCATTAAAAGGGCTGAAGTCGCCACGAAGGAACAGCCGGTGTAAAATATAAGGTCAGTGATTTTGTTTAAGATATTGAGATTATTCGCACGTGGCGTAGCTGTAATTGTGCGCGTTTAAGCTTTCCTAGATTCAGTTGATATTCTGTGTATTCCGCTAGTGTTGATTCCCCGCTTCGTTACTCCACTCTCATTTGTTTTTCTTAAAGTGAATTGTGTGTGTCTAAACGTATTTACTGATAAGAATCAATAAATCTATTTAAATTGCAATTATGTCTTTTGATCATTTAAATCCGCCTACACATCCAGCAGTATTTTCAGATAGACAGGAAGGTATTAGTGTAAGGGGTGGCCTGAGGTCACAACAAACTCTTTGTCTTTCTTTCGTCTATTATTTTTTGTGTTTGTGCCTCACCGCATCAATTGCACCCATACAATCCTATACAAAAAAGGATTGTTACAATATTCTGTACCTACCCTTTAAATTTGAACCATGAATTCGGGACCACGCTGTATATATATGAAGAGTGTGAACTAATAGTAAGAATTGAAAAATAGAAATTAGGCTTGATTCACATCTAAAGGTAACGTTATGAAATTCGCTCAGAATTATAAACTTGTAATGGTTTCGTTTCTTTATCAGTTTGTGAATGTTTAACTTAAGTTATCCTTTGATTTTTGAAGAGAAGTCACTTTTTTATATATTTTCAAAATTTTAGGGATAAATTCTAGAATTCTAAATATACTTCAGAAATTTACAAGAATGCCGCTGATTCCAATTAATCATATAAGTGAGTTTTGTACCCACAAAACGTATGTTGAGTCTTGGGCTTAATTGTGATTTCATTACAGAATAATACTCTGTGAATTATATGGATCAAATGTACCAGATTTGAGTTATCACGTGGTGTAAAGTTAAGTCGAGGCTTTTGAGACATCTTTATCATCTGCCCAAGGTTTTAAGTTACAGAAGGTCTACAACTTATTTGTAGTTTTGAGTTGATTAAACATGACGATTATTCAAACAAAAAAAAACTTATTCGTAAAAATATATATAATTTTTTTAAGAAAAATTGCAAAATTTTATTTGTATACAAAAATTTTGTTCATAAGGGCAAGTCTTAATAAAAACATAACCGTTTAATAGTAACTTAAAACATTCAAATAAAGCAAATTATATATTGTTAAGTTGATCAGGGTTCGAGGATTTTATGCAAATCGGTCGCAAAAAACAAGACAGTTCTTTAAGACTGATGAGAATTTACTGTCGAAAATCAATCCTTGAAATACAGGATTCAGCAGCAAAATTCACAGAAAAAAATGTCAGGAGAACTTCACACCTTCCACAGCTCTCAGACATAATATCAGTGCCTAAAATACAAGTAGGTTAGATTATTCACAAGCACTTCTCATTCCGCTCAACAGCCGAGCTAATCGCTATTTATTCGACTCTTCACGGTCAAGACAAGACTACTAATCGCAAGTCAAAGCAATAGTGACTAATCGCTAGTCAAAACAAGATTTATTTGTTTCGGCGAGCGTTTCCATATTTATATGCCTCACGAACCCATCGAGAAAGATCCGCTTGCGTCATAAGTCTTGAAAATAGGGAATTTCTCCACTAATTTAAAGAAGAATCTTTAGGGTTCCGAACTCATCCAAGTCACCAAATAGATCGCTAAAAATGCTGCCAACTTGACTCTATCACCAAGATTTCGCCAAGTTCCCATTGAATCGCCATTATAAAGTAAGAGACGGCGTTGCTTGTCAAATAGTAGCAATGGTTATAAACAACTTTTTTTATATAAAATCCAAGTTTTTTTTTTCATTTATTATGGGAGGGTACAAGAAAAAGAATTTTTAAAGTAAGATATAAGCACAAGCATTCTTTTATTTTTAATATTTTTATTTAATTAAAAACGAAATCTATGCATTTTGCAAAATTATAACGTTTATATATATATATATATATATATATATATATATATATATATATATATATATATAGTAACATAAAATGAAAGAAATACATGGCATAATAAAATTGATAATACAAAATAATATCACTAACAAAGCTAGAAGATTCAAACCAGATTTAAAGAAACACACTTTAAAAATAATGGAAGAGTCTATTATAGAAGAATTAACTAAGCGTATGTATAACATGGAACAGAATTAGAACTTTAAAATGTAAGAAGCCAAAAGAGTCAATAGACTAAAATGAAGACCTGTTGTGATTTCTAAAGCTGTTGCTGAATTAGGACCAGCAAAATTAGGGTTAAAAATATTTTATGGATCCTACCTTCCCCTGTTCAGCAGAAATTTTATACATAACAGGAAAATATACCAATATTGAAAAGTTAGGCTTAAAACCAACCACGTGTAATTTGCAACCAAAAGAAAAATAAATAAAAATAATAGAAAATATGAAAGGAAATGAATCCTAACAAAATACAAATAAAAATAATTTTGAAAAGGAATAATGAAGCAAAAACTTACATGAAAAAATGCAAATAACCGGAGAGCGGGAAAAACTGTACGTACGAGAACAATACGCTAAATGATCGTTAAAAATGACGTGTTAAGTTGATAAAGCCAGATGCAAAAATTAGTGGCGCCACCTGGATAGTTTTTTTGTAATTAAACAAAGCAAACTAAAACAAATTGAAAATAATAAAAAACAGGAGAAAAAAACAAAGAATAATACTTAAACTTTGAAAAGGAGAATTAGAGAGATAATTTAGACATATATTTAAAAATGAAGTTACTTGGATAGTTGTATTCCAAGCAGTTATTGCGGAAAAGCTTAAAATTATTTTGCTTAACATCATTATCTGTGACTAAATCGTTATTTCTTTTTATAAAATTTAAGATGATATTTCTAAAAATAGAAAGACGTAGGTTACTTTCCCAAAAAGGCATTTTAATAATGTTAAAATCAAAAGAGTCTCTTTTATCAAAAATATTACTAATTAGTATATTATTCTTAACAATTAATTGTAGGTCTAAAAAGTTTGCAGAGTCATTATTATAATTGGTTTTTAATAATTTCAGATATAGGGGATAATATTTAAAACTAGGAACAAAATTTACTATATTACTAAAGATGATTAAGTCATCTATGTATCTAAAAAAGTAACAAGAATCTATACTAATGTTATCATATTCATAAAAGTGCAGATAAATATTGGCAAAACAGTTACTCGCAGGTCCTCCTTGTGGAAGACCTTTAATTTGCTGATAATAAGAGTTATTGTGAAAAATATAATTTTCATATAGTACTAGATGAATGATTGAAAGATATTTATCATACTTAATTATTTTATTCAAAGAATATTTGTTATAGGCTATTTTGAGAATTTTAACCATATCCCCAATATCTATGGAATTAAATAAATCTTCAAAGTCATAGGTGTGAATAGAAGTAATTTTTTTATCTTGCATGTGCTTAATGATATCCAAGCTATTCTTAACTATAATCGAATTATCAATACTGTCTAATGTGGATATATATATATATATATATATATATATATATATTATAAAATCTTCCATTTAAATTTTTATATTCGTAACGTTATAAAAAATTCATAGCTAATTTTTAAAACAACATTATTCTTCACTTTTAGTGTTTTTTCTCTTAAAATTAAATGTCTAAACGATATACTACAAAATTTTCTTGAATATGTTAAGAAAGAAGAATTTTCAGATTGCTTAAAAACATAAAATAATTTAAAGACATAGTAAAATGTATTTTAGGAAAATTTGAGTCATAAATATTGTGACTTAATATGCTACATTAAATTTTTCGTTTAAATTTTTACTTCGTTTTATATTTTAGTGTAAATAAAACAAGAAATATTCAAATTATTGAAAAAAAATCAATACGATAATTTTATTTTCAAAGCCAAGTAGACCAATATATTTTTGAAAAACTATACGTTAAGTATGATCCTTTTCATTATTAAAAAATGAAATAATAATTAAAATATAAGCATTGTTTGGTTTTCATATTACATTGTGCTTCAAAGATGCAAAGGAAATAAATCTGGTAGAACTACATAATTTTTTTACATTTATAATTACTTTTAATGAAAAAGATAATTCCTATGTATTGTAAATTCAGATACTAATTAACTACATATTCTAAATAATTAATTATGTTTTCCAAGGAGAAACTTTAATTAATCTTGGACTTTTTTTTACATGTGCATTGACTTATTAATCCTTAAAAACGTCACAAGCACAATGAGATTACTGCTAGTTTTAAACACTTTTACAGAAATTTAAAATGTTTGAAAAAGAAACAATTCTTAATCACATAAAAGTTAATAAATATTTCATAAATTAACTATCGACAATAGAATGTTTCAAATATTTTTTTGTGAAAAAAGTTTAATGTACTTTGCTCAGTTTAAAGTATTGGAAAACTCCCACTGATACATATTCTGTTTTGATATAACAAAATTGTTTAATGAGCTAACATATTGCTTCACTTAAAACATATTCAAGATCCATATCAACATCATAAACATATAGTAAACATTTGAAATCACAAAAAATATGAAGCTATTGACACCATTCAAAAGAAACTCAATTCAAACACATTGATTGGTCAATTTCTAACTTTGCACTTTTATGCTACATAAAGCAACTGGCAACAGATTTAGCAATTTTGAAACTCGGAAAAGTGATAAGAACGGTATATGAGTAGACCTTAATTATCCAAGTTTCGACAATACACCAACAAGAAAGCTTTGAGTATAAGCTGATTTAACGTGAATCGCCCCTTCTACGAAACGAATCTTTCGTGACATCTAGACTCGAATCCCCTTAACCTAACTGAAATAACGCCGTGAACGTTTTCGCAATCCTGAACTTTTAACTCCCACAACCACCAGTTCATATAAAAAAGTAACAAAAGTAGCCTCGAAAGCACATGGAATGTATCTAAGACAAGATTTGTTTTCAGAAAAGAAGTCAATCGTTTTGAACTTGCAAATATTGTCAGGCAGCTTTTCTGGAGATGGAATCTGAACATTCCATTTTATTCAGAAGCTGCAAAGTGAATAGAGGGGAATTCCAGAACCAATACTCGAAAGTGCATTCTCGTGCGGATTGAATCTCTTCAAATAAGGTGTTCTGCCTTTATGTGTTTGCCTATCGATATCTTGGAAGAAATCAGATATCAGATTATTCGGAATATTTCTAGTGACTATAAAAATACATACAACATTTTCTGCTTTAAAGGATAAATCGCGAAATTCCAAACATGTTCCTGAAATTCAGAGTTCAAAATATATTTTATTTGGCAGAATAGAGAGTTAATGTCATTTCTATGTTATAGAATGATCTTCCTTAGTTTGTTCTACAATTATTTTCACTGTACGTTATGTTGGTAGCTCGAAAAGTAAAATTTTAAAAACTGCAAATAATAAGTAGAAAAAATATGAATTTTGTATTCTTTTATTGTATTTGTATTCATTTAATTTTCCCGTCGGCTATTACATTGAACTCTGTGAAGCATTTCCAACAAAGAACATAATAAAATTTCAGCAATCCCTTTTATTTATTTATTATAAAGAAAGGTTTTGCTCATGAACATTTTGGAAATGTATATTTCGTACGTTTAGAGACTGAAAACATTCTGATTTATTCATTCATATTTTTATAAGATAAATATCAAGTACGGAGTATAAGACAGGAGTATAAAGCAATAATGAAAATTAGCATTCCAAATGAATTCGTTTTTTATTTGTAATTATTGGTTTGTATGGCAAATTTAAAAAAGAGAGTGTGTATAACTCATATTGTGTGTTGTAATATTCGTATATCTAGCCTTCTTTTCTTTTACCATTGATGTAATTTGAAAAATTGGCTAGAAGTTAGTTGAGCAAATAAAAATGAAACTGATATAAATTGATGGTAAATTAGAAATTAATTTTTATTTTTACTATTCGTCAAGATGTTTGTATTTATATATTTATTGCATCAAATACCTCTTAGCATATTTCTACATTTGATAAATATTAAGGAAAAAACTATTCAATACTACTGAGTTCCATAAAGCGCTATCCTTCTTAAACAATAAAAAATACTTAAGAAGAAATAGAAAAAAACATTAATTTTTTTTATTTATTTATTTTTTGCTTAAAATTTAACATATTTAATTAAATTTTGCTTAAAGTATTTCAAATTTTAATGCTAATTTATACTACAATGCCCTTTTTAACCCCTTAACTGGTCAATTTTTGCTTCAAAAAAAGGCCAAATTGCTTTTGCCAAAATGTTTTTAAAAAAAGGCATATTTTTTATTGTATTTTTTACTAAACACCATGCTAATTCCCGTCTTCACCAAAAAAAATGCCAGAAAAAAGCATTTCAATACCATAGACAAACTATAACACCTTTTCAAAACACTAGCACTAAATGATACACCATAAAGATTAAAAATGCGCGTAAATCAAAGAAAGAAAGAAAATATCAGTGCCCGTACAGCGTACGGGCAAAACCGCTTTAGTGGTTAAAAATCATTTAGCGTTTCAACGTAAAATACCATTAATTATTTTATATTTCAACATTATTTACTTTCATTGGAGGCCAGTGGCTTTGTTAAAAGTATTTTATAAAATCGGCATTCCTTATTAATTGAATGTCATTTTTAGCAAAGAAATGTTTTATTCCAAAATTTATCGTACAAATATTTTACGTTTCCAGAGAGATAAAAGTATTGAACACACAAAAAATATTGATTAGTCTTCGTTTCTTGGAATTGGCCGATGCTACTGTTTTCTTCTTTTCTAAAACACATTTATTGCATGTGATTAAATGTTACTGAAAGTATGAAACAGCTCATGTTGGATTTCTTACAAATCGTATTCATTGTGTTTTTAAATTTAGTAAGCTAATATTTAAAATCTTTCTCATCATTTATACTGTATCGAATATATTTTGATTCTAAAGAGTAACAAAAAAAATATTAGGGGCAGAAAGTGCATGCCTGTTCAATGGCGTAACGTACACCCCCGCAACCTCCCCCCTTGCGGAGAGCCCAAAGCTTGACTGATGCTAAGTACGTGTGGCGGTGGTTCAGACATATAAGACATTAACTTCCTCTGGACTGAAGTGATCCTTTTGGCCTAGGGGTAGGGTGTGTGCTTTCGGAACAGGAGGTATCTAGAACGAATCCTCCTTCATTTGAGTCCCTGACTGTACTTTGAAAACACGCAATCTTCGCGCAGCAATCTACCGCAAATGCAACCAAACCGTCAGCCCCATGACGCAATCAGCAAAGCCGTCTCACACATGACGCAATCAACAAGCCGTCTCACACATGACGCCACCTTCAAGCCGTCACACAATGTTTTAACAGCTCACACGTTCTCCATAACAACAATATCGTTCGTTCGCCTTACCGACTCACTGGTAGAGGAGTGTGTGACGGTGGTTCCTATATAAGACACTAACTGCCTCTGGAGTGAAGTGATCATTTTAGCCTAGGGATAGGGTGTGTGCTTTTGGAACGGAAGATACCGAGAACGAATCCTCCTTTATACGTATTTGGGCTTGGGGCCTAAATCCTGAGTTTGCAGGGATGCCCTAATATTCTCCGTTACGCCAATACCCGTTGTTGGTAGATATTCTAGCTTTGAATAGCTTACTGAGATTTCTTTCTGTAAAAATACAAATCTATATTATAACTTATCGCAATTAAGTTCAAATGAATTTTCAGTAGAATCGATAAAATTAATGAACCCTTCTTTGATTATTTTTTCTACAAAAAACACAATTCTTCACCTTTATAATTTTTACATTTCACCTTTAACCTTTGTTGTAAAATTTGTTAAGGTATCATCTGCGAAATTCATGCAAGATAAATTTTTGTACTCTATAGCTTTAGATAATTTTCTCTCTCTCTACGCGGTAAGTTTAGTAAAGAAAAAAAAATCGTTGAGTTTATATAAGGTAAATCTGCCTTATGACTGCAATTTTTTATGCAATACATGCATATAACTTATACTCAGAAAATGACGATGTTCAGCTATTATTTATGAAAAACATAGTTTGAATTACTTTGCTGCAAAATGATTCGTGTGAAAATTCTAAAAACCAAATTAATTACAAACGGTGAAAAATCAAAACAAACGATTTCTCTCTAAAAGCTCTGAGCTATTTACTTTAACAATTTCCGTGAAGTTGCCATAGTGGTGACAAAAAAATGAAGCGGAATGCATTTTTTGGAATATCACCTTGCTGAATATTTTTCTAGCGACGGTTCTAGTTTTTTACTCTTCCTAAGTAAACTTAAAAGCGAATCTAATTACGATATTTCTCTTAATTAAGTTTTTCCTAGATTAAAAAGGTGCTATATTGTTTTGACGCTGTGGTATTTTTTTTTTCAGCGAACGAAAAATACTAGACTGAGAATTTTCTGATTAAGAGGAATAATAAGCTCTCTTATTTCACGAAAATTATGTTATTATAACAACTTTTAATTTTTTTTCTATAGAAATTAATATCTTTATTAACCAAATTCACATCAGTTACATTTCGAAAAAAACGTAGTATTTATTAAATGAAGTTGTAAGACATTCTATTCATATTAGCGACACATTTAAGCTTCAATTTATATGAAATTTGATGCTGAATTAAAGTAACATAAAATATTACTTCTATTTTACTATCGACAGCGTCCATCTCATGTAAAAGGCGGCATGTTAAAGATTTTTAGAGTGCCTGATTGACTTAGATGCTTTCGTCAAAATTAAATTCCTAGTATAGTTTCGCTTCGTCAGAGCTCAGGTGCCTTCCTTTGGGGAAATTACATTGGAGCGATTGATATGCACCCATATGATGCCACACAAAAAGTGATACCAGCTCCCAGGGAATGTACTTTGTCTGCACAATAGTAATTACCAATCCGCAGCCCCATTTGAAAGAGAGAAAAAAACTTCTATCATTTGATATGATTTTCCCCCTGTGTTCCCTTTACTATTCGTGGAATTTCACTCTTCTTTAAATGTTAGTAAATTTGAATTTCTTTATCTATTTCATTTTTCTTTTTGCTGAATGCTGTGATCTAATAACTTCTGTTGACTAATGTACGAATAATTTTCCCGTAATTTTTAATTTATGTTATATTCCACATTCACTTTTCCTTTTCTTGAAATAATATAACTTTAGAAAAGGAATAAACTTCTGGCTTCACTCTGTTTTACCATGATTTCACAAAAAATAGCTGATTTTTGCATTAAGTAGCATTATCAGAAGCTGTAACGAAGATTTTATGAAAGGAAGTTTTTCTTTAACGTTTCCTTAAATTAAATTTTAGTGTGTGTGTGTGTGTGTGTGTGTGTGGTGTGTGTGTGTGTGTGTGTGGTGTGTGTGTGTGTGTGTGTGTGTGTGTGTGTGTGTGTGTGTGTTGTGTGTGTGTGTGTGTGTGTGTGTGTGTGTGTGTGTGTGTGTGTGTGTGTGTGTGTGTGTTCTATTAACTATATTATTTACTGGAATTACGATTTTTATAGTGCATAATAAATATACTTATAAAAAAAGGTTGGGTTGACTTCGGACCCCACGCGACCACTAATATTAGTATCGATGGCCCACCTTCTCCCGGGTTAAGCGCTAGACTTTTTATTAAAGCCAGAGAAATATAAACAACGATTTCTTTCCATGTGGAAACTACTTTGGCAATTTACGTTAATTTCATAAATTTTCCTTAGTTGAATTATTTTAACCTTTCTTTTGTACTGAAATGAGCTCATATGAAGGAGTTTCGTAAAGTTTAAATTAGTTGTACATAATAATTGAGATATTTATATATGTCTGGATAAAATTTATTCTGTATTATAATTGATCCTTACGTGTTAAATGCTGTAAATTACAGTTTCTTGTGTTGGTTGTTTAGTTTCAGAAAACCGTAGTTTGAATTAACCCGTATAACGTAGAAGATAAAGGTTTGGTGTGTGATTAAGATCCTTCATTTGAAAGGTTACAAATCTGTCAAATCAGCGATGAAATAATGTTTGTTCATGGAAATGATTGATCATAGTATAATACAGCTAACACTGTTATGAGAAAGAAAAGAAATTTTCAAACTGGACTTCATGTCCCTTTCAGACGATCCAAAAAGCGGAAGACCAGCACTCTTGAACGATAATACTACACCGAAAAGGGTAAAAGACTGTATCTTCCAAGAGAAACCCTAGAAATGATCTTGAATGAGACTGATATTACTTATGGTAGTGCATATAAAATTATTCTTGAAGAACTGCGCATGTAAAAGGTGTCAGAACACGCTGTGTTCCTCCATACTTCAGAAGCAAACACAGCGTGACCTGTCAAGAGAGATTTTGGATATTTTGGAGAAAGACAAAGATTTTTATGATTGTCTAATAACTATGAATGAATTCTTAGGTCTATCAATATGACAGCACAGTGAAGAAGAAGGCTAAAGAAGGAAGGCTTCCGAAAAAAGGCTAATCTGCAGAAACCTGCTGCTGTTCGTAATTTTAGGATTACAATGGGGGAGAAGGCAGGGGTGGGCAGACTTTTCCAGGGTACGGGCTACTTCTACTGCTTTTTAGACGTTGATGTCCACCAGTTGTGTGTATGTGGAGCCACATTCTGTATTAAAATCGCCTGTTTTTTTCCTTAACACTTGTTTCCGACAGTGTACCCCTCTTTTAAAATATTACTATTTTTACTGTTAAAATTCAAGTAACACAAAATTGTCAAGTTTAATGTTTAAAGAATTATGAGTGAGTGCTGGAACTTAGATGTATTCAATTCAGTGATCAGTCAACATATGTGAACCGATAAATCTGAAACCAACGTATATACAGTTAAACCTGGTTTTGTGCGGGCGGTAGATAGGGACCGCATAAAAAAAAGCACAAAAAAGTTTTTCGAAAATTTCATAAATTCTTATATATAACAAAATCGTCGAGAAATACTACAGAAATTTTTTTTATGCAGCGGAGAGGGACCATATAAAAAGAATGTCGCACTTACAAGATACGTCAATTATTTACGAAATGTATGAGAAAGTGCTTCCATAACAAAATAAGTAATTAAATTACACATGGAAACATTTTTGAAAGCATTTAGTTTCGCATTGTATACATGAGGAAATTTTCAAAATGCACATTCATAACTCACTGCTTTTCATTGTAATCCAAAGCGCTCATCTTCCTGTGATGAATAAGTTCAAAATCGCTTTCGTCACTTGAAGATACAACTTCAATTGATTTATTTTTTGGCATCATAAAGTAAATGATAAGTTTTTTGACGATGGTCGGTTGATCAGTTCCTTGTAAATGTCACGATAACAAGTTTTGCATGATCGATGCTCTTTGAAATTTCACACTCCTTTCAGGGATTAGTATTTATTTTGAAAATGCTTTTCCACTTTGATGGAAAGCTGTATCCCTGCATATATTTTATCCGCTCTCAAAGAATCTGGATCATATTGCCCGACTTCATAACCTTTCAAATTATTGAAAATGTCACTGTCATTGAAAGTCTCGACTTCAATCAAACGCGGGTTGTTAGAGCGTTAAGAGAAAGCAACTGACCGTGCATTGTCAGGAGGCTGTTTTATAACAAATTACGAGAGCGTCTTGAAGTGTATATATGTACATTACAGTGGCGTAACATACACCCCCGCCTCGCAAGGGGAGGGGCTCAGGAATCTAGAGGGCCCAAGGCCAAACTAACGCCAAGTACGTATTTACCCAATTTATAAAATAACATAGCATTACAGTCATTCAAAATCCTAATCATGAGAGGTTAAAGCTCGAAAGAGCTATGCACTCTGGTCATCCCCCACCCCAACGACTATAAAATATTAAAGGCAAAAACTGACTTTGCAGGAAGGCTCTAACATTCTACATCGCCACTGGTACATTGATAGAAAACATTTCAGTGGCGCCAAAGCCGTTGAAATTCTTATACCACATAAAAAGCGATCACAGAGAAAAAATCGCATATAAAAGGACCGCACAAAAACAGGTTCTATTGAAATTTGTTCGCCATCGAATCCCGCGTCATAGCGGGACATGATATCAACACGAGAACCCAATCCCGAGGAAGAGCTGGTTGGGAATAAGTAATATAGTCAATAACCAATCTCGTGCTATCGCGGGAAGATCTGATCATTAACATTTATTCTCCCCTGCAATCGACGTTAGAGGAAAAACTTATTTCTAGACTAGCAACGCAATGTTCGCTTTTTTCGCCTATATCGGCAAAGGGAACATGCAAAGCGTCATCGTGTGTTTCCACTGAAGGAACATGTGTAGTCTATAGATTTATCGAATCGTTTGCTTAAGTAAACACAGTAGCATCGATTGTGAAAAGTCAATTCTCCAGTGTAGCTGGTGTCGGTGTTCCATAAATGTTTCTTTTAGTATACGCATCTTGGGTTTTAGTAAAGGAGGTCACCTCAAAATGTCTAGGTGGTCCACCGGTCGATCGTGATCGATTTAATGCCCATACCTGTCATAAGGTATACATATGTATCTTCAAAAAAACACTATATCATTTAAATATTTAATATTTTCTGGCTTAGATAAGTACTTTTCGTACTTTTCACTTGATATTGGTATTAGTTACTTAGTTTTTGCATTTCTAGTATTACTTTTGAGTGTTATATGATTATTGTCGCTAATATTAAAAGAAGCTTATTCTTAAGATATTTTCTTTTTCTTGCACCCTGAAGAACAGGTAAATACAGGGGAAGGTTGGCTGTGGCTTCAAAAGTACGTTTAGATTATTAATTATCTAGATTCCAATTATCTTAGTTCCTAAAGCTAAGAATTTGCTATTGTGCTACTAAAGCTATCTTATGTTTGACTATACTGTCTTCTCTTATATTTTTATTAATTTCGTTGCTCTTTAAATTTATGGTAATTTAGTATATGGTTATTGATTATATATAAAAATGTGAGGGATTATAAAAATATGTGTAATTGTCATGAATAAACAAAAATCACAGTTAGGTATCCTACAAATTAGAAGGAATATATATACAGTGCTAATCGTTTAACACGAAACTGAGAGGACTGAAATATTTTTCCGTGTTAAAGATTTTTTTTTTGAAAAAAAAACATATATTCAAAAAAATTAAGTTTATAAGAGTACGTTTTATTTACCTAAATATGAGTGTATGCATTTATTTCATAAAAACCGTTCAAGCACTTACGTAATTTGCTCTCTTTTTTTTAATTGTTATTGATAAAGTAGATTTAGCAATACTAAAATCTTCACAGATTTCAGTTTTGTCTTCTGTTTTTGATCAACAGCCTTAAGAAGCTCCATCGTCATTTTAAGCGAAATAGAATTTTGCTCCCCTCCTTTCTATTTGTTATTGTGCTCGCAAAAAAAGTTCTTCTAAAATAGAAAAAATAATGCAAATCAAACGCACTGATTTTTACTCAGACTGCGATTTACTCAAAGACGATTGATGGAAGATGAGATGTTTTTGTGAAGGTACAAGAAGCTTAGGTAAACAAAATTGGGTCTTGTCACAGACTATCCCTAGGATATTTCAAAGCCAAATTAGTCTCCTTCCTACGATACGTGTTAAAACAACCCTCTAAAACCTAGCCAGTACGACTGGTGTTTTCTGTATTTTGTTCATTCTCTGAAAGGTAATTTTTTTCGTGTTAAGAGAAAAAATGCATGAAAATACATAGTAGATTGTCGGGATTGTTGTATTATTTCGTGTTAATCGATTTTTCGTCTTAAACATTTTTGCGTTAAACGTATATTATTGTGTGTTATATATATATATATATATATATACAATCGACTCTCGCTAATTCAAACCTTCGACAATACGAACCTTTCGCTAATTTGAAGTATATGCTCAGCCCCTAGAAAAACTCTTGATATTTAGAATTAAACAATGCGTTTTGGTACACTCGGTATTTCGAAGTAAAATCTGTGGCTGGTTAGAATACAACACGCGATAATTCGAAGTGATTTAATAAAACTCTCGACAACTCAAATACTATTATGTAAAGTTCTATAGCAAACAGATTGGAGCTTACATGTTTCGTGTTATATTGTCTCTGCTTGTCTCCCCCGTAACGTAGCCCCTTTGATGACCATCGGAATTGACTCCGATAACTCTGACAGAAGCTAAAATGTCACTAATCAAATTACGTAACTTTTTCCTTAAAAATCATGTTGATGCGAACGTTTTTCAAGCTTCATTTATTCTCGAAAAATCTATTGACAAAGTTAGATTGAATGCCATAAAACAAAAAAAGATAACAGATTTTTTCGTCAAAAAAAATTAATTATGTACAGTATGTATTCTTTAATAGTTGTTTTTTAATACATAAATGTATTCTTTTAATAGTTTTTAAATACATAAAAATTATTCTTTAAATATAGAGAGGACATTTAACTTCTGTATAATATTTATACTGTATAATATGTACTTTTTAAAAATATTTAAAATAATTTTATGCACATGTACAATTGTTGTTTTATTACATATTTCAAATTTAAATGAGTTAGAAAAAAATTATCTTCGTGTATTTTGGGAATTTTTTCACACACACACACATACCCTCTTGATAATTCGAACTCTTGATAAAACGAAGTTTTTCTTTGGTCCCTTCAACTTCGAATTATCGAGAGTTGATTGTATATAGTCAAAATTCTCACTAAAGAGAGATAAATAATTAATAATCATCAAAATTGAGATATATATTTCAATTTTCTTCAGTTTTTTTCAATTTTGATAATTGTTAATTATTCATCTCTCTTGAGTAATATATATGTATATAGTATATACAATTGTGTTAAAAGATTCATAAGAAGGAAAAAAATTGCAGATAATATTAAAAACAATGTTCCAAACATAGCTTGTTTCCTTCCATTAGCAAATTCCTTACACGTGTCGTTAAATATTTTCAATAATCAAACCACCAAAATGATACTCTTTCACAGTCTTACTCCCTCAATTTCATATTAACTTAAGAGACTTTAAAACATACTTACAATTTTTTCATGCAGAAGATCTCACTCGATCGATATGCCTTGCTACATAAATGTAAAGCCCTGAAATACAAACTGATACACCATTTAGATGAAAAATGTAAATTTCGGTCTTCGGAATCTTTTCATAAATGCATTAAGTGTTAAATACAATCTCCATAATGCGAAATAAATGTTTATTTCAGAATATTTTGTGAATCCTTCATCCTCCGGCAAGCAATTCTAAAAATCTATTTCATTTTATCATAAGTAATGCAAAAGAGGGAGCTGAAGTGTATTTTAAAGGTACGAATGTGCCAATAAAAATGAAAAAATACTTAGCGGTTTAATGGTGGAGATTTCGAAAAGTGTTTTTTGCCTAGTCTAATCTTATTTTTTGAGGAATTTTCTAGGATGAAAACTGTTTTCAAATATGAATTCAAAAATCTCTTATAAAAGATAGAAACTCACATATATCAACACTCAACACGAAATAATAATCCCTATTTTTTTCCCATTCCGAGAGATAAAAAGAGCTTGGATCCTTTATATCCTATTCTAAATCTATAAACACTTTCAAGAGAGAAAAAACAAAAATAACAGAACTTCGTGTTTCAAAGAAAGACAGATTTGCTAAAATTCAAAAAAAGAAACCCTCTCCCAGCCATTGAAGATCTTTCTCTGTGAGTTCAAAACAATAAAAGCTTTTTATACCATAAATATAGGTGAACTGAACTGAGTATAATCAAGTATCTCATCTATATAATCCATATCTGAACAAAATTTAAATTAAGTTATATATATTAGGGTTTACCAATTCAATCTCACCCTGTAATTGATACTTACATATTGTGTGTGTGTGTGTGTGAGTGTGTGTGTGAGTGTGTGTGTGAGTGTGTGTGTGTGTGTGTGTGTGTGTGTGTGTGTGTGTGTGTGTGTGTGTGTGTGTGTGTGTGTGTGTGTGTGTGTGGTGTGTGTGTGTGTGTGTGTGTGTGTGTGTCATATCCGGTTATTATAACTCTTCATAAATTATGTTTTTTAGATATATTTATCCAATTATATATATTTATTCAATTTATATTTGATGCCATGTAAATAATACTTCATTTCTACATAAAAAGAATAAACTTTATTTATAAGAATGACAATCTCAACACATTTAAAGTAAACAAAAATTTAATGAGTCTACAAGTAAGGAATATATATATATATATATAGCAATCATTAATCTCTCACAAATATACATGGGATCTAGTGATAAGTATTTCAGGGTAATCTGGAACCCTTGTCCGAGTCGTAAGTTTGATTAGTGGCGTTGCTATCAACTAGAGTTTCTTTCCCGGGTTCCAGGGAAATCATAAGATTTCTGTACTTTTTCTATTTCAGGGAATTATACTTCATTCCCGGGGTTTCCCGGGAATCACATGGGCCTTGAATTATCTATGAGGTAGCTATTTTTGACTTGACCTCAGATTTCAAACTCGTACATCGTTAACTGACCCTACTATGGCAATTTGCGATCGTTCACCCCGAACTTCAGGGTGAAGGAATGTTTGTTACCCCAACTGTGGGGTAAGAGTGTAATATGAGAACTTTGTGGGTAAGAATTTTTCCAGCTCCCGTAGGAAGGAGAATCTATCCAGATTAATTCCTGTCTATCTGTGTATCGAGCTTCGTTATCAAGAAGTATTGGATTTTTAAAGCAATCGCATTTCGTAGCAAGCCAGCACTATCTCATCGATGTTCCAAGATCTTGATGTATGTGGATAACGTAAGTACTAATACTTAAAACTATTCTTTTTTTTTTAATTTTTTGGATACTTGTCTTTTTATTATAAGCTATTTAATTGAATCAGCAATTTGAAGAAGGCAATGAACCCACAAACTGTTTGGGGAAGAATATTTTTATGAGCAATCGTGCAATTTTTCTTATTTATTATTTTTCTAAACTTCACTTTCGTGTGAGATTCTTATATTAATATTTATTTATATTTATGTAACAATAATACAGCAATTCCATAGACAAGAAATCGGTTATATATGTACAAATAAAATATCTTAAATACAGTAATTAATATTTTTAACATATATAATCGCCACTTCAGCAGCAAATGAGTTTTCAAGTATATATTAATATTTATCTCTTAGTAGAGCAACATTAGAGAAATAATTGATTCAGTTTTGACTGGTTAATTTTCAAACGCATGTGAGTTAGTAAAGAACATTAATTTTAGTAATTATTTTTCCGAAAGTGAATTTTTTTCTTCGAGATTTTTAATTTACAAAATCTTTAACTTTAACATTTTTTCCATGCCTGAGTGATAAAAGTATAAATTGCTTTTGCTTTCTGAAATCCTTTTTCAAAAAGGAATAATCAATTTATTATATATTTTTTGTACTTTTTAGCTCATTATATTAATAAGAATTATTTTGTAATTTATATGTATCCTTATTTAAAAAGGATTATTGATTTTTTTAAAAGTAACTTGTTTTTAACTTTTTTGAAATTTTGATGTATTTCCGGGAATCCCGGGAACGACAATTACATTCCCGGGATTTCCCGGACATTCCTGGGAATGGAAAAACCCTACTATCAACTCGAAGTGTAGAGGGGCTTAAGCATGTGTGTGTGTTAAATCTGTCAAGATTTAAATTTTTTACGCGTTGTTGTGATTGAAAGTAGGGATCAGTTTAGGTGTGGGGCTTGTCACGTGCCCAGGAGGGTCATATTTCAAGATCAATCAGCAATAGCCTTCGCGTTGTTCTGTAGTGTTATGTTAATAAACAAACAATCAATCAATTTCTGAAATAATCGCATTTTTCTTCCTTGATCTAATGCATAAAAAACAATTTTATCTCAGGAATTCATCAAAAGGAACAGCATCATTTGTGATAGTCTGTGTCTTCTTTTATAAGTATGCTGTATCAAATAAATTATTTCTAGGTTTGACTGTTTTACTTTAGAAATAATCCCTTTTATTTCCATCAGGACCATCAATGAATAATAAGATATACATAGATAAAAAGGTTCATGTAAATTAATTTGCATCGTATTTATCCGAGTGAATCTCAGGATTATAAGAAACAATTAGATTCATTGGAATATGCAACAAAATGATTCTGTAGCTTAGGAAAAAATTATGGCTTCTTACATAATGTGTTTTAATTCGTGTATTCTAATATAAATGTGAAATTCAACGTATATATAAAGGTCTAAACTAAAACATTTAATGCTCAAGCATTGGATGGTAGAATTTTCCGCTTTATATTGTTAACCCCATTTTAGAAACAACTATTGCATACTCACTGGATAAAGCAACTGCGTTTTCCAATTTATGTAAATATACCGAACATAAACTGAAAGATATTTCTAGACATTTGAGCTTACAACAACCCACTGATTTCAGAACGTTCATTTAATCTTAATTGACTTTATTGGGTCCTCAGTGTGGTTAGGTGCATTGATAGAAATAAAGAATCTTTGAGTAGAGAAATAATATTATATAACCTTACCCTTTGAGCACCATTAATACATTTGATAAAAAATATTCTCCCGTAATCATCAAAAGGTAATGCTACAAAACATTCGGGGCTTTTGTTTACATATTTATATCTATACAATTTGCAAGACGCTTCTGAGTTAGAAGTCTCATACACAGTAAATGGATAACAGTTGAGTATCTCTATAAGCAGTTACTGGTATGTATTTATTAAGTTGTTCTCTCTCACATACATGAAAGTAATAGTTATTTCGCATTTGAAGGCCGTATATAAGAATAACAAGTAATATAAAAAATCTTAAAATAATTCTTACTTTGAATGGATGAATAGAAAGTATTTTATTAACGACTGAAAATTTGTACAAGATATCTATATATATTAAGTATAAAAGCGACTCACTCACTCACTGACTGACTGACTAACCACGATATCTTCGGAACTATTCAACCTACTGACTTGAAATTTAGTAGACATGTTCCTTTCATGGAGTAAAGATCCACTAAGAGAGGATTTAAAGAAATTCGAACCGCAAGGGGCGTTACGGGGTTTAGGAGAGTTATAAATAATTGTTTCTATTTTTATACTACTCGACGTACACTGGTGTCCAAAAGTTAAGCATAAATCGTAAAATACGAAAAACATGGAGTAAATATTCGTAAAATTATTCCACATTTCTTGCGGATATTAATCGGGTGAAGAAGAAACATTGGGTTTATGCAAGACTTTTCAGTCGACTACGTCCTGCGCGAAACACCGGCGCATGTCGGAACGCGGAGAAAATTATTCACGCAGCATAGGCAGTTCAGACAAGTTTCGTGAAACTGCTGTGCGAAGGAACGTTTTTAATCATTAGACAAGGTGAATGATGGCACAAAGACGTCAATTGGACATGTTTACGAAAGGAAGAATCGTTGGAATGCTGGAATCCTCACGATCATAAGCCGAAGTGTCTCGAATTCTGAATGTGGACTAGTCTGTGATTTCAAGACTGTGGCAGAGCTTTCAAAGAACGGGAGATGTTACCCGACAACCAGTATCAGGTCGACCAAGAGTCCCAACCCCTCGCCAAGACCGATATCTGGTAATAAGTGTGTGACGTCAGAGGGGCAGTACTGCCAGAGCATTGGGTTCTGCGCTCACAGTCGCCACAGGAATACGAATTTCGAGACAAACTGTTTACAGGAGACTCAATCATGCTGGCCTGTATGCCAGAAGACCAGCAGTTTGTATTCCTCTCACGTCTGCGCATAAACGCGCTCGTTCGAACTGGAGTTTGTAATATCAACGCTGGAGTGTGGGAGAGTGGGCCAATGTGATGTTCAGTGACAAGTCCCGGTTTAGTCTGAGTAGTGATTCTCGGTGGGTAACGATATGGAGAGGACCTCGAACACGTTTTGAACCAAGAAAATAACGGAAAGAAATCATTTTCCATCAAGAGGAGTAATGGTATGGGCAGGCATCATGATGGACGGCCGCACAGACCTCCATTTCTTTGACACGGGGTCTGTGACTGCTCATAGGTACAGAGACGAAGTTCTTGAGCCTTATGTTCGCTTGTTTCGAGGTGCTGTCGGTCCTGACTTCATATTCATGGATGATAATGTGCCATGTCACCGAGCGGTGCTGATTAATGACTTCCTTGAAACGCAGTGCATGTCGTGGCCTGCGAACTCCCCTGATTTAAATCCTATCGAGCATGTATGGGATATGCTCGGGAGACAAATTGCAGCCCTTTCGCACCCACCAAGCTCCGTTACAGAACTGAAGAGAGCTCTCCAAGAAGCTTGGAATCGTTTGAGCCCACAACTCATTCATCATCTCATAGCAAGTATGGTAAATCGCTGTGCAGCGTGCCTGGCTGTCAGAGAGGTGACCACACGCCTTACTAAACTGCAGCATCAGTATTTTATTTAATGTTTTCTTTCAAGTGTGAATTCTTGCTATGCTCAGTTTTCTTTCAAACTGCTGCTTTGGATAATAAAATTAATTATTATCATTCTTTTGATTCGCTTCCTTATTTTATAACCATTTTACACTCGCATATCACGTTTCCTGCTATTCTGATTTACAGTTCCTTCTTTATTCACATAATTATCAATTATGCTTAACTTTTGGACACCAGTGTACAATCTTGAATTTGGGTAAGCAGATAGATCCCTTTCATGGAGTAGAGAACCGCTACAAAATGGGTTTCATGAAAAGGAACCCCCATGTTTCATTTCAGGTTATTAAGGGGCGTAATAGATAAATATTTGCATTTATAAACTTTTAGATCTACCTGCTTGAAAATTGGTAGGCATATTCCTTTCATGTAACAGAGTTCCTCTAACAAAGAGTAAAACGAAAATTGACCACAGAGCAGGGTTGCGAGGGGTCAAGGGAGTTATAGAAGAAATTCCTGTTTTTGAAATGTTAGACCCACATACTTGAAATTAGAGATTATAAAATACAAATTAGAATTTCTTTCCTTCTTTTATCAAGAGGCGAGAGTTACAGGCATAAGTATATTTTTCAATACAATCGAATTCTTATAATGCTGGAACTTAGATATCAATAATTTATGTATATATATGTATAAACAGTATATCTTTATAAAACATCATTAAATACCCAGCACAGCGGGTGGCTAACGGCTAGTATATTAGTAATAATATATGTAAGGAAAGAGAGTGAACTAATAGAGTAGGAATTAAAAAAAGAGCGTGATTTGTCTGCATTGTTCTAACAATGCACACCCTTTTTGGCTAGTAAGGATGAAAAACCGGTTTTCGATGCAAACTTTTGTCATTGTCTTAATAGTTACATTGTTAAAATAATGGAGCTGAATCTAATTTGGCGTCGAAAACCGGTAGTTAATTTAATTAATTAACCATTAGTTAATTTATTAATATTTGAAAAACTGTATTAACATCAAGTGTCATCCACTGCAAGTTTAAAAAAATTATTTGAACTTAATTGGATGAATAGAAAGTATTTTATTAACGATTGAAAATTTGAACAAGATATATAGACTGGAGAACCAAAAAAAGTGGTACACCTGCCTAATAACGTATAGAGCCCCCACGAGCACGCAGAAATGCCGCAATACGACGTGGCATGGATTCGATTAATGTCTGAATCCTGCATGGCTGTCTATAAATCAGTAGGAGTAATAGGAGGTGGAGGAGATCTTCTGATCAACACATTGTAAGGCATCCCAGATATATTCAATAATGCTCATATCTGAGGGATTTATTTTGGTGGCCAGAGGAAGTGTCTAAATTCAGAATAGTGCTACTGGATCCACTCTGTAGCAATTCTGAACGTGTGGGGTGTCGCATTGTCCTGCTGAAATTCCCCAAGTCCGTCGGAAGGCCCAATGGACACGAATGAGTGCAGGTGATCAGACAGGATGCTTACGTACCTGTCACCTATCAGAGTCGTATCTAGACGTATCAGGGTCCCATATCACGCCAACTGCACACGCCCCACACCATCACAGAGCCTCCACCAGCTTGAACAGTCCCCTGTTGATATGTAGGGTCCATGAATTCATGAGGTTGTCTCCATACTCGTACACGTCCATCAGCCCGATTTAATTGGAAACAAGACTCGTCAGACCAGGTAACGTGTTTCCAGTCATCAACAGTCCAATATCGGTGTTGACGGGACCAGGTGGTGCATAAAGCTTTGTGTCGTGCAGTCAAAAAGGATACACGAATAGGCCTTCGGCTCCGAAAGCCCATATAGATGATGTTTCGTTGAATGGTTTGCATGGTGACACTTGTTGATGGCCCTGCATTAAAATCTGCAGCAATTTGAGGAAAGGTTGTATGCCTGTCACACGCTTCTTGCATGATCTTTTTCCGATAGCAGCAATGTCGTAGATTTGATGTTCTACCGGATTCCCGATATTCACGGTACAATCGTAAAATAGTCGTATGTGAAAATCCAAATTTCATCGCTACCTTGGAGATGCCATGTCCCATCTCTCGTGTCCCAACTATAACACCACTTTCAAACTCACTTAAATCTTAATAACCTGCCATTGAGCAGCAGTAACCTATCTAACAACTGTGCCAGACACTCGTTGTATAATATAGGCTTTGCCGACCGCAGCGCCGTACTCTGATTGGTTCCATATCACTTTATTTGTATACGCCTGCCTGTACCAGTTTTTTTTTGGCTCTTCTGTGTATATGAATAAATAAATATATATACAGTCGACTCTCGGTAATTCAAACCTTCGATAATACGAACCTCTCACTAATTCAAAGTATATGCTCAGTCCCTAGAAAAACTCTTGATATATTTTGAGCTAAAACAATACATTTTGGTACTCTCAATACTTCGAAATAAAATCAGTCAGACTACAACACGTGATAATTCGAATTGATCGAAGAAAACTCTCAACAATTCAAACACTCACTATCATGTAGAGTCCTGTAGCACAGTTTGGAGCTTAATATGTTTTGTTACATTGTCCTGTTTGTCACCCCTGTAACGTAGCCTCTTTGATAGCCATCGGAGATGACTCCGATAACTCTGACAGAAAAGCTAAAGTTCACTAAACCAACTAGGCAACTTTTTCCTTCAAATAATGTTGACCTTTTTCAAGCGTCATTTATTCTAGAAAAATATATTGACAAAGTTAGATTGAATGCCATAAAACAAAAAATAGGTAACAGATTTTTTCGTCCAAAAAAATTAATTGTATACAGTATGTATTCTTTTAATACATAAATGTATTTTTAATACAGGACTTTTAAATTCTGTTTAATATATATGTACACAATAAGTACTTTTAAAAATACCTTAAAATAAAATTATACATATGTATGCTTGTTGTTTGATTTCAATAATAGTTTTAAATTTAAATGTATTAGAAAAAAATTTCTCTTCGTGTATTTTGGGAGTTTTTTCCTTCTCTCTTGATAATTCGAATTCTTGATAATTCGAAGTTTTTCATTGGTCCCTTCAGCTTCGAATTATCGAGAGTCGACTGTATATATATATAGGGAGAGAATGAGGTAACAGCAGGAATTGAACAAGATAATGTCAATCAGTAAAAATATAGCCTTATTCATATAATTAGGCTTTTTTTTTCTTTAGGCAAACTTTTAAATTGTAACATAATAGTGTAATACATCGACTTACACGAATACGGAGCTAAGTGATTTTCAAATCTAGTCTATTCGTCTTTTGTTTGAAAAAAAAATTCTCAAAATTGGTGATATTGGAAATGTGATTCAAGAAGTATTTGATTTTGCCTGGTAAATAAATCTAGAAGTGGATAGTGTTTTCGTTCAAGAACTGCAGAATTCCCACAGTCAAGAGCTGACAATTGATGAGCTCATTGAAATGCATGAACAAGAGCAAGACACTGAAGAACTTTAGACCCATTTCAATCATAAGATTGAATGACGGTTGGGAATTTGATGGAAGGCCTCAGTTTAATTGAAAAAGGATATAAATTTTATAAATTATGATCCAACGAAATCTATATAAATAAAAATGTAATGTGTGTTTGTTCAAAGCCGCTAATCTCCGAAACTACTGGAGAATTTCCTCTGAAAATTTGACATAACGTTGCACTTGAATCCGGACGGGTTTTATGTACTTATTATTTTGTAATTCACTCTAAATTTTTTGAAATTTAATTTTTAATTGATTTTTTGGTGTTATGACGTCATATGATCTTATGTTTCTCTCTGAATGCGGAAATTTATACTTTATACACAGTTTTTTCGGAATTATTAGATATTTTTATATAATTATGATTAGCGATTGTGTGAAAGATTTATCCATTTTTTTTTTGTTCTTTGATACTTAATTAGGATTATTTTTAAAACAAATCATTTTTTTAATGATTATTCTTTTAACAACTAAAATTTTGTTTTGTAGGTTTGGCAACACGCGGATAGTATTATCGCGGGATTGATTTTGCTTACAAATTACAACTTACTTTTTCAGTAATTTCGCAAAGATTTTTTTTATTTCTTTAGTATTATTATTTATTATAATTATTTTTACAAATCAAAACTTCGCACTGGTAAGGGTAGTTCAGTTCTTACTGCAATTAACGTTAGTATTGTATTTCTGTTTTCGTTACCTGCTTTAGATAGAATGAAATTAATATTAAGAATATCAGAAGCGCCTATTTTATCTTTCTCTCCAGAAATTCTTTTTAACTAAATGTATAATTTTTGTTTGTTTTTTTAACTATTTAGTACTAACATGTTTTTTTTTTCTTTTTTTGCCGATCATGCACCTCAAATGAAAGGGCCTCGCCAACATAGTTTTTTGCACCCCGTGATGTCTTAATTTGGCGAAATTAATCGATGAGATTGTTCTTAAATACGTTTTTTTTTTAAATCTGTTTTTGATGATTTTAAAATTTTATTTGATATCTCTCTGAAATATGAAATAATCATTTTCTGATATATATTTTGTGTTTGTATGAAACTGTTTACATTGATTTAATCAAATTAGTAACCCTTAATTTATTTTTGATATTTTTTTAAGGTTCAATTTTATTCTATAAGTAGCTGTACCACATGTTGCTGTCGCTCAGTCAGGTTAAAAAGACTGATGCATTACAAAATATGCCGCGAAGGTTACAAAAGTAAATAACAATACACAAAAATTCAAACAAATAAAAAATAGGGTACTTATGTATTATTGCAGCAATCGCCAACTCTATTATAACTCGCCAAGTTGGCATCCCCAATTTCCTATGTGTCGTATGTTTTTAATTGGCAACCAGGTGCTTCGTTTCATATAATGGCGCCAATAGGTTGTGATAATACATGAATATATATATATATATACCAAAGAAAGTATCCAAATGCTTCTGGGTAGACAATGTTTTACGTTGCTTCGTTGTCTATGCAGATATAGAAATGATTGTTTGGTCTGCCTATTCTAGAACACAAATAGTTGTCCATGTGAGAAGAAATCCATGTCTAGATCTAAGCCACTCACTTTTAAAGATAATGCCCTGAACTTTGTTGATAACGATTGGAAATTGTAAAAATCTTCAATTATTATCAACGCTTTGTCGAAGATGTATAAAGTGTTGAATTTTCCTTGCGTATCCAATGTAAAATATCTTTAACCATGTGTGATTTATATTTCTTCCCTAACTCTGGAGAGCAGGCACAGTCAATATATCATTGCAAACGATGCACAAATTTGATTTGGTAGTGTTATGTTACTGCGTCATTAATGATACTTCCAGGTGTCTGTTACATTTTGAATATAGACAGTCACCTTAATTATTTTGTGATGCATTGCTATTGAGCTGTGTTTTTTACGATAGTGTTGATTTTGTGTGAGTATAGTTTATTTTTTCATTGTTCTTCATTTAGTTTTTTGTTTTTCTTATTTCTCAGGGCAATAGGTGAGAATTCTGTTCTGTCAATTAATTTTCTTTTGAGTTCGAACTATATAGTAAAATTGACCTGTTTGGAGCGATTTGTTCAAGTGGAATGAAATATTCTGTTTCCCATTGTGTCGGAATTGAGCTGTGTTGATTGATTTGGATACAAGGCCCGTTCAGAGCTGTTTGGCAATTTCATACGTTTTTGTTTTTACCATCTTTTTAAGTGCAGTCAATTGGCTTCAGTACATAAAATTGCATTGCAGAAAATCGAACTAAGGTCATCACATTGGGCTGGCAAAAGTAGTGTTAAGGGTAATTGCACATCAAATTCAAATAGGCATCAGTGAATGAGGACAATGCAGACAGAGGGCTCAAATACATGTTGAGGAAGCAGGTGGTTGTAAGATTGTAATTTTTTTTTTCAAATTATGCTTTCGCATTGATAAAGATATTCAGTTCTTTTTGTGTCAATTAATGTTAGTATTGTATTTCATTTTTCAATTTATTTTTAAGCTCGGGATATATACAATAACAACTGTATATTCAATTATATATATACCATTTGTGTATATTTCATGTACAAAATACAAATTTTAAGTATGTACACTTATGGATTTGTTTACGTGATTTCAAAATATTTCCACAAAAAGGTAGCGTATCAATTGAAATCTCCCAAGTATTTTATCTTTTTCCAGTGATTCTAAATTAAATAAATAGATAATTTATATTTTTTGGTACTTACTTTTTTTTGTCAACCATTCACATAAAATCATAAGACATTGCCAAATGCTGCAATATGCATTCAAAAAGGGAAAATTATAAAATGACTATTTTTCCACAATAATAAAAGTCTTGCATTTGGCTGTGAATTTTTCCACTAAATTGTTGAAATTTCTAAAAGTTGAGGCAATAACATTAGATTCACAAAGGATCTATTTTGTGTGATTTCAAAATTTTATTTGATGTTACTGTGAAATACAAATAGGAAAATTCAGATTATTTGATGTATATTTTATGTTTGTTTTGGTATTTACATATTATCGCAACTGTATTGGCAACATTATATAAAGCACATGGTTGCCAATTCACCGTGTGCGACACATAGAAAATTGGGGTTGACATAGTTCCAATAGTACCTTTGTTTGGAACTGTTTTTGGTAATTTCATCAAAATATTGAACTTTAATTTGTTTTTGATAGCTTTTTAACATTCAAATTTCTTATAGGTAGCTGTACCCAGACACGCATTCCTGTGGCTTAGTCTGGTTAAAAAGAAAGAAAAGAGAAAGCACTCATTTCTAATATTTTTGACCGCTTGCACTTGAGGTATGACTTTTTTTTTTTATTAAAAAATGTGCGAATATACGTAAACAAAACTTTTCTAAACAGATTTAATTTGTAATTTGTTAACAGAATACTCCAAGTTATTATGAGTTTTTTTATCCTTATGTTAATCTAAAATTATTTACATTGTGGGGAGGTGCCAAGTTTGAAAATAAATTTAAAATGGCTCTTCTTGAGGTTAAAGGGTTAATTTTACAATGCTTATGGGTAGACATTTTGGGTTGCTTCATTGTCTGTGCAGATACAGAAATTGTCTGATTTGCCTACCCTAGAACAACAGTTGCCAACCTTCAGCACTTCATGAACCACTCAATGTATAACTTTATAATTTGTGGACCACTAATATGATTGACCACTACAGCCATATATACGTCTTTATTTACTTTCCCATACACCTGAAAATGAACTTCATGAAAAGCAATAACATACCAACAATCAACACACTGAAGTGTTTTGCCACCAATTTACTATGGTTACCAAAGCTGATTTTCAAATTTCGATGGAAAATCTGAAAAAAATAGCTAAAAAATTGCTTAACTCAGGAAATTTGTTAAAAGTGGTAATTAAAAGTTTTTAGCAAAGTATAATGCATAATATGTTTTTTGGCTGCTCATCTTTATTTGTAAACTTAATCTTCATATAAGTATAAATAATGTCCCAATTTTACTGTGGACCTTCCAAAATTTCTAACCAATTCCAATCACCAATTGGTGACTGTTGCTCTGGAATACACAACAGTACTTATGTGTTAGCATCATTGTAAACAAAATTGGTGCCATGTATATCGCACCTTAATATCTAAAAGATTCTAACACTTTTTTTATGAAAAAAAAAACAAATTTGGATGGAAAATAGTGTGATTTGCATGGCGGCAATTTGGCTGCACAGTGATGCTAATATTTAAGTACCCTGACAACAAATAATTGTCCATGTGTGAATAGTCAGTGTTTAGATATAAGCCATTCTGTTTTTAAAATAGGCCTTAAATTTGTTGATAACAATTGTTAATGCTAATTAAATAGTAAATTGCAAAAATCTTCCATCATTATCAATACTTTGTTGTAGCTTTCTACTGCGAAATCCGTGTTTATATTTGAATTTTTCTTGCGTATTCGAATAAAAATATCTTCAACCTCTCTTTGCGTTGGAATTGAGTTGTGTTAATTGATGCACAATAGAAGTTAAATATTTCATTAGCATTTTTTTATTTTTTCCCTTTCTTTTTGTTCCTGATTTTTCCTTTTTTTTTTTAATGTTTTGAAATTTTATATGTTTTTGCTTTAACTTTTTTCTTTTTAAGTGCAGTCAGTTAGCTTCCCTACATAAAAATAATGCCTTTCAGGAAATCATACTTAGGTCGTCATACCCAGAAGGCAAAAGTAGTGTAACGAGTGTAATTGCACATAAAATTGAGGAGGAACAGGCATCAGCAAACGAGAAAAGCAGACAAAGAATGGTACAAACACATGCTGAGGGAGCAGCAGAGCAACAGGCAGCCAAACTTGAGGATGCACATTTACGAAGCATTTATGTTTAGCAACATCAGATCTGCTCTGTTCTCAACGAAAGGAACACAGTAGGTTGCGAGTGGTTGAAAGATGTCAACCAGAAACAGCACATCAGCGTCAAACATGATTTTGGAGTGAGCAATCACACAATAACAGCCATCTTGCATTCCGGTACAACCCAGTAGAAGATTATAGGTTGAGCCAGCATATTCTCATCAGCACAATGACTGAAGTGTATATTTATTGCAATTCTCTGAAATTTAAGGGAGGAACAAAAGGAATATTTTTGTACCGCTGTAAAAATTAAACTGTCTCAACTTGGAGAGCTATCTTGGAAACTGTCTCAACCAGTGCTATTAAAAACTGTGCTCGCCCGATATACTGCGGAATCAAAATATTCACTATATAACATCAGGAAATACAATTCATGTTTCCAAATAATATTATTTGGGGAAATGTGCATTTTTTAACACACATCTGATTTAACAGAAATATCCATAAGCATTGTAAAACTAACCCATTGCCCTTGAGGAATCCAGAGTAGACCCATTTAAAATTTATCTTCAAATTTGAGGTCTTCACTATAAATACAATGTCAATAAATTTAAGTTCATAACATAAAGACAAAAATAAGTTGTAATAACTTCAAGTATTTGGTTAACAAATTACAAATGATATTGGGTAAGTAAAGTTTTGTGCATATATATTAATACATTTTTTTTATAAAAAATCATACCTCCAATGCAAATGTGTAAACATACTGAAAACATGTGCTTTCTTTTTAACCAGACTGAGTCACAGCAACGCGTGGCAGGGTACAGCTAGTAAGGAATAAAAAAATTATTAGTTTGCTAAGAAAAATTTTGCGGGAGTAAAAAAAAATGTTTGAGCTGGTAGAATACTTTGTTAGATTTTATGAAACTTTTTACAAACTAACTTTGGTTTGTAATTTTGTGTTTGAGTTGTCTGAGATTTCATTAAACATTTTTTTTTTCGTCTCCGGACCAACATAAAAATAATTTATATGTATTTATATGCGAAATTATACCCCAACTTACGCAGTTATCACTCAGATCCACCTACTGAATAAATTCGGGTATTGAAGAGTTTAGTTGCACGGTAAAAACTGAAGATTACATTAGTAGTGTTTCTAGTGCTTTAATTTCATTAATATGCTTTAAAAATATTTGTATATATTTTTATAACTTTAATAATTAAATAAATTTATAAAAGCGTCTTTTTGAAACATTCTTCATCCAAATGCAGTGAAATTACGTAACGAATGTTTCATTTCACAAATTTGAATTGGTTTTTCTAATTATGCATTAAATAAAATCTTATTTTACCGAAAAGCAAATTTACCTAATACTCAAAAACAGAAATCAAAATTAATTATATGTTAAAACTATTATAAAACAAATATTTCAAGTAATTTTATATCCTGAGAGACGGTGGTCCAAAGAAGATAATACCCCTGGTCTATATATACATGATTAGATGGGGAAAAAGAATTGAAAATAAAATTCCTACGAGTGCTGCTACATTTGGTGAAGGGTTAAATAAGATCTGCCTTGTTCTTCGTATCAAGGCTGAAGGCGTGTTCGATAGCATAGCTTCTCCGTGAGAAGGTTCGATTAAACTACTGTCCTTTGAATGGTCGTAGAGTGGGGTTGTGTGTTCTTGTGTGGGCACTAAACCAATAAAACGAAATCGTGACATATCAGGGGAAACTAACTGTTTTTTTTTTCTTTCCATGTCAAAGGAAAAGTACCATTTCCCTTATAGCTTCGCACTGTAGGTTGTGATCTCACTGAAGAAAATCGCTCGTGTGATTAAGATTCATGAGCGGATGTATTCTTCACTGCACACCGGAAATGAGCTGTTAGAAAAGTTAGATACCACATGACATCTGCGGAAGAAAAATTCTTCTCGTGCTGAAAAATCATTGGCTACAAAAAAAGATACTCGTAATTGGTCCGTTACTAAGGCAAAAGTCTCAATAACTAGGTTTTTGAGCGGATCAAAAGTCAATTTCTTTAATTGCTTATTAACGTTACACTTTGAAGTTACTCGAAGACTATAGACAACGGATTTCATAAGTAGACAACCTTTGAACTGGCATCCCGTTTTCCAAACTACAGAGCCACGTCAGCGTGGTGTTTTTGAGCCACGACATATTTAACGTGCGTCAGCCTTTCCACACGGTGGGTCTTCAGTAGCACCTGCACCCGAACCCTTGACTTAACAAGACCGGCTCGAGTTCATGACCCTGACCACTCGGCCACTGTGGCCTCGATTTTATTGAAGTCTTAGAGAAAGATATTAATATTATAATATTATACATAATAAAACATAATCTATAAAATGTATTATTATTATTAATTATTTTATAATTAATATAGTAAAAATAATATATTTTATAATTATGTTCTATTATATATAATATTTTATTTAAATTATATTTAATTTCACTTTATAAATATATTTGTAACTAATTTTTATATAAAATATCTCATTTGATATTTATAATATATTTTATTATAAATATTATTTATTAATATAAAAATATATTTATAAAATATAATATAAATATCTATATAACTACAGTAATTATTTTAAGTTATAAAATACAAAATATTTACATAAAATATTATTTAAAATTTAATAAATAAATTTGTTTAATTTAAAAAAATAATTAAATAAATTGCATCGTGCGATTCGAACCTCATCCGCTTGCGTAGAAAGCAGGTGCTCTTCTAACTGCGCCATCGCATCGCTGGAGGAATTTAAAAATTGATAGTATAAAAGCTATGCATTAATTTCGAAGGCTATTTTCTCCGAATTGACTGGCCATTCGGCGCTAATACATTGAGGATTGAACATCCTATTGGAGTACTACTATTATACCAAGTCTCGTCCCAAAATGAATTTCATTAGTTGTGCCCTCCTCTTGTTAGTAGAAATCAGCCAAAAACGTGTTTTACAGAAATAAGCTTCCTCTAGAGGAAACTAGGGAAGAGTGTAAAAGATAAATGTTTTGTTTGTTTCCAATTTTAGAAATTCAAATCGTGTCCTTTTTAAATCAAGAAATGAGGGAAGGATAATTTGCAATACAATAGAAAGCTAATGCAGGACTTAAATATCAATAACTTAAAAACATTATTATCATACATCATCATGAAATACCCAGCGGTAAGGATGCTTAACAGCTAGACTAGATTTATAAAACTTAATTTTCATCTAATATTACTGAAAATTTTCGAAACTTGTGCAAAAACTTTTCTAATGAAACAACTAATGAAAAACAATAAATACAATTCCAAAATAACTTCCTTCTTAAAAAAGGAGATACTTTTTCCTCAAATTTATAGAATCCTTAATTTCTTTCTGTCTCACAGAGAAGACAAGTGAATCAAACTTTAACTTCACTGTTTATTAACTAATGAATTATTAAATTTGTACTAACATTTGCATGACAATTCAATTAAGTTCATTAGAACAAGAACGCTCACTCCTTGAAATCTGATAACTTCTTCACGAATAAATTAATGTAGCTGTTTGCCGAGGGAATCAATTGGTCTTTTCTTTGCCATTTTAATAGAACATTTAAAATAATATAAATACATTTACAGTTCTTATGAATATCATTTGCTCAATTTTCTTTTGTTCTTCCGAAAATGATACCGAATGTTCAAGCGAAGTAACAAAATTTGGTTATATTTACGAGCTACATTAAAAATTTTGTTTTAATATTTCATTGATTGGAGAAAACCATGTTTCCTTGAATTTTTTTTAGAAATGCATCTATTCCTATATTTACACTGAAATTTATCAGAATATCGTAAGAATTGAAAATAGGTTTTTTAATGTAAAATTATAGGAAGTGAAAAAAAACCCAAAAAAAGTGTAATGTTGCCTATTTAATAAAATCTATCTGCTTTTATGTACATTTGTAAGGACTGAGATTTTCTCTCAGTTCCGCCTAGAGTTGTGGGAGGACGGAAGGAATGACTAGCCATATCAACAATCAATATGTTTATTGAACACAATTTATCAACACAATTCAAATAATTTAAACGAGATGAAATGTTCTCAATCTAAGCAATATGTGGATTAATAACAAAATGCGCGAGTTATGAGAAGACTTTAAATATATATATATCGACCCTCTTATTTCAGGATCAAATCTACTATCCCAATTATCTGAACAATAATTAAGCTTTAGTGACCAATCGTCACTTTAATTCTTTCACCTATCAAATCTCTGAAATATGCAATAAAATGGTATGATACCTTATCAGTAGCAATCTATCTTATCTCCTCACTTTCTCTCTCACTAGCTTGAAAACCTAGACTATATATAGCCGACCTAATCTGAATAATCCGGTTTTCTAATTCTTAGAGTTGGTAGTGAATAAACTCGATTTGATTGACCAAAGATTTTCCAAGAGGATTATATTAAAGAAAGGAAGCGGACACGTTCTTCATTATATGATAATACAAGATTTTAATTTGGGTTCCAAAATGATGGTTTGGATTAATTTATTTTCTAATAAAATCTATAATATATTTAAAGTAAATCACAAAATAATACAAGAGCTGTAATTTATTTATACTAACTAGGAAATGGAAAGATGAAAAATTCCTGTAAGATCAATGATATTCATCTCTCTGATCCAAAATATTTTTAAAGTTTGCTTCATTGATTTACATGTGTGGTTTTTGTGTGTATTCAAAAAGGATGAATTCTTTTTTTACGCATTAAAAATAGGGAGTTTACATTTGCTTTTATAAGACCAAATATATTTTCTTTCATTTCATTAATCAATTTATATTAAACAGGAATCTCAGACTTAAAAGAAGAAGGAAATTTGACTGTTTTGTTTGATTATATTTTTTTTTAAAAAAACGCGTAACCGAAATCAGGGAAAGGAAATGTTAGGAAAATAGGCAGACTGAAGTATAAATGTAAGGATAATTAAATTAGACCTAAAATTAAATCCCCTATACAACATTTAACTTTTATTTCCCGTTACATTTCCAGGTCTTAAATTAAGCACCCACTTATTTCGCGGAACAGAACACTTTTCATCCCAGACCATTAATTTTTATTGGCTCATATGTCATGCTTAACTTTCAAATATAACTTCGCCTTAAGAAGGGTACTTAAGACCTCTGGACATAAGTGCAAGCCACTTATACTTCACTTACGTGTCCGTTTCCTCTCAGAGCAGACACAGAAATTGCTCGTTAAATAAAAAATCGTTTTTTAAATAATGCTTGGTGTTGACTTGAAATACGACATATGTATACATCAAAATTACTAATAAATAAACACAAAATTTTCAACATTGAAGATAAGTTATTATTTAAGCGAATAAAATTTGTCTTGTGTTTCGTACTGTCATTTGATCAATATCAAATAAATAAAAATTTACATGAACTTTCAATTAGAATCTGAGTTGTTTGTAAAATTGTCGCGATCCTAAGGTTTATAACTAAACTTTGGGTGCAATAAGAAATCTTAACCAGAATTTAGATAACTAAATAATGGAAGGAATAGTACAAGGTTGATGCCATCCACTCTATTCCGGTGGATTCTCTTTCTGCTATTAATCTTAAGATGAGCGATCACCAGTCGCTATCTACTAACTCTTGCAAATGCTCAATGCTTAACCATTATCCCGCCTACTCAACGACTTGCACTTAAATAGAAGTTGCATTTGCACAAACTAAGTCATCTCTACAGAAAGCAGTTTTTAAACAAATAACACAGTTAAAGAATATTTTCCCGAAGAGAATTAGTAGAAAGAGCGAATAGGACCCGTATATTTTACGCAATTTTCCGTTTCTCATTACAAGTAAATTTTCAATATTGGATGCTTTTTACCTTATCTTATTATAATTTTTTTCGTGTGTTTTTCATCTGATTTTGTATTTACCAGAATGAACGATTGCATAAATAACGATATAATGATCCTATTCTCTTAATGATTAATTACTTATTATTCTATTCCTCCGATAAAATTACATTTACTTTAAATGAAAAGACATAAAACTAGAAATGCTTCTAAAGATATTTTTATTTTATTTCCATTCCTTAGAGAATAAGAAATTCTTATTCTCCAAGTAACTTATTTCAGATTGGATAATACATACTGTCACTCAAACAATTTAGAATGTCAGGAACATTTTGGAAATGATCATGGAAAAACTTCTTTTCTTTTGTTTTCTGATGGGAAAATAGTTTGACGTTTTTTACTGATTTCGCATTGTTGGATAAAGGACTGCGGCGTCTTATTCCTCCGTGTATCAAAGAACACATTTCTCCTCCCACTAGCAGAGTGTGTCTGTGTGTTTTGTTTTTGGCTGTGAATTTTGGATGTTATTGGCGCCAATTTTAATTTTAATTTAGCGTTAACTTTTTTCAACACTGTTAACGTTGACGGTAACTACAGGTAGAACAAAGGATGTAAGTGAATTGCAAAAGCCAATATCATCAGTCTGCTGATGTAACAATGACCTAGCAACAGGAAATGGGGTTCCGTGGCAAATTATAACGCTTGTTCTTGCCTTATTATACATTTATGCTGCACATGATGTTTTAATGCAGTGCTTCTCAAACTTTCAATATTTGCGACCTAATATTCAATCATAATTTTCCTCCGCCTCGCTCCCACTCGACACAATGATAATGCATTGAATTCAATAATGATATACTTCAACACGCACACTAAAGCTACATTATGACTTTAATTATAAATCGTACAAATTATCAAGAAAAGTATTAAATTTTGTATATAATTTTATATATGATAAGCTCATGGGGTCATTAGTAATTATTAAACTTGTTCTTTACTTGGTATTGTTAAATTAGTTGTCAAATACATTGTGCAGTACTGATATACAAGGGGTGATCAAATGAAAAGGTACGAAACGACATAAAAATGAAACAGTTAAATATTTGCATATTCCGCCAAGGGAGAATGTAGCGAGACATCTCGGGATGCCATTGGAGACTCTGACTGGGATCGGATCATGCGCGGGTGCCCGCATGCGCAGGAGAGAGCAAAGGCTCTTATAAAAAGCGGCGTCCAAATGATGCGAGCACAGAATTACTCGAGCACAGAAAAAGCATTAACTCCGATGTGTACTGTGAGACACTCCGACGCCTACGCAGGTCCATCAAGAACAAAAGACCGGGACTGCTCACGGAGGGTGTGGTTCTGCTCCATGATAACGCGCGTCCACACGTCTCCAGAGTCACACAAATGGAACTGGACAAGTTTCAATGGGAGACGTTGGACCATCCGTCCTACAGTCCGGACATGTCACCCTGCGATTTCCATGTGTTTGGTCCACTGAAGAAACACCTGAAAGGAAAGCGCTTCAACTCGGACGACGTACTCAGGACACTGTGAAGGACTGGGTCTCGTCACAGCCACAGGAATTCTGGGAACAAGGAATCCTGCGGCTTGTTCATCAGTGGGATCGTTGTGCTCAGGCCTATGGTGTATATTTGAATAAAGTCTATATTTATACCCACCGTGTCGTTTCGTACCTTTTCATTTGATCACCCTTGTAATAATAAGTATATTATATCAGAATAAATGCGTGTTTTATTTTTTATTATGTCAGAATGTATTTTGTGTTTTGCTTCCTTTCATTAACTTAATAATATTGTTACGTTGATCGGGGTTCGAGGATTTAATGCAAATCAATCGCAAAGTACAAGACAGTTCTTTAATATCGATGGAAATTTATTGACGAAATTCCAATCCTTGAAATATAGGATTCAGCAGCAATATTTGCAGAAAAAATCTCAAAAGATCTTCACACCTTCCACAGCACTCAGACACAATTATCAGCGTCTAACATACACGTATGTAAAAGATTATTCCCAAGCACTGCTCGTCCTATTGAACAGCCGAGCTAATCGCTAGTCTTCATGGTCTAGGCAAGTCTACTAATCGCTGATCAAAACCAGACTGACTCCGCTCGGCACAAGCGCCTCTCTATTTATATCCGTCGCGGATAGAGTTTCTGATTTCCTGGGTTTTTCCATTCCCGGGAATGTCCGGGAAATCCCGGGAATGTAATTGTCGTTCCCGGGATTCATTAAAATTAAAATAACTAATTAATTAAAATAAAAATAAAATACATTAAAATTTTTAAAAAGTTAAAAACAAGTTACTTTTAAATAAAATCAATAATCCTTTTTAAATAAGGATACATATAAATTACAAAATTAATTCTTATTTATATAATGAGCTAAAAAGTACAAAAGATATATAATAAATTGATTATTCATTTTTGAAATAGGATTTCAGAAAGCATAAGCAATTTATACTTTTATCACTCAGGCATGGAAAAAATGTTACAGTTAAAGATTTTGTAAATTAAAAATCTCGGGGGAGGGGGGGAGAATTCACATTTGAAAAATAATTACTAAAATTAATGTTCCTTTTCTGACTCACTGCATTTGAAAATTAACCAGTCAAAGCTCTGAATCAATTATTTCTCTAATGTTGCTGCTAAGAGATAAATATTAATATATACTTGAAAACTCATTTGCTGATGAAGTGCCGAATTATGTACTTTAAGCATATTAATTATTGTATTTAAGATATTTTATTTGTTTTACCGATTTCTTGTTCATGGAATTGCTGTATTATTGTTACATAAATATAAATAAATATTAATATATGAATCTCACACGAAAGTTAAGTTTAAAAAATTAATAAATAAGAAATATTGTGCAATTTCTCATAAAAATATTCTCCCCCAAACAGTTTGTGGGTTCATCCCCTTCTTCAAATTGCTGATTCAATTAAATAGCTCATAATAAAGACAAGTTTCCGAAAAAAAAATTTTTAAAAAGATTAAATAAATAATAGTTTTAAGTATTAGTACTTACATTATCCACGTAAATCTAGATCTCGGAACTTCGATCACATAGTTCTCGTTGGCAACGAAATGCGATTGCCTTAAAAACTCAATTGTTTCTTGTTAACGAAGCTCGATACACACCCACGGCTAGCTGTGGAAAAATTATCACCCCAAAGTTCTCATATTACACTCTTACCCCACTGTTGGGCTAGCGAACATTCTTTCGTCCGGAAGTTCGGAGTGAACGATCGCGAATTGCCACAGTAGGTTCAGTTAACGATGTCCGAAATAGAAATCTAAGGTTAAGTCAAAAATAGCTACCTCATAGATAATTCAAGTCCCGTGTGATTCCCGGGAAATCCCGGGAACGAAGTCTAATTCCCGGGAATGGAAAAAGTACAAAAATCTTATAAAATCTTTCCCGGGAAAGAAACCCTAGTCGCGGATACTTCCAGAAAGATGCGGTCACGTCATAGATCGTGTAATTAGTGGATTTCTCTATTAATTTCTAGAAGAATCCAGAGGGTCCCGAACTCGCCAAAAATGATCATCAGCATGGTCGCCAAGTCGCCAAAAATGATGCCAACTTTGCTCTATCGCCAAGTTCCCATTGAATAGTCATTATAACCTAAGGGGCGGCATTGTCTTGTGAATATTACAATTCTAACATAAAATAAATATAGCATAGAGTAATATAAATGCATTGCCCATCCAAATACAAGTTATTCACAGTCTTTTATACAAAATTCGTAACAATATTTTTAAATAATGTTTTATTTTCGATATGCTCACCCTCCTCCACGTAGGGTTACACGCCCCCTAGAGGGGCGCGCCCCACAATTTGAGAGACGCTGTTTTAATGTGTTTCCAAAAATATGTGATTGATTTTATTTTATTGAAATTATTTTCCCGATTCAAGATGCTTAATAGCTTTTTTGGATAGCGAAAAAATGTACGTTATTGTAGAGAGTGACAACAGCCAGATTATGTTAAGTGTTTATTTATTATGGACAATTATTTACAAGAGAGGACTTAAAGTTAATAAAAAGTAATTAAATCATTTTCAAAAATAACGCGCTGGATTTCACGAGGTGTCTATCTCGTCCACATTGTCACATCGTTCTTTCCGTCTCCTGCCTCGTTTGCTGCGCTATCGTCTTATTTCTTGTCGTTTTGCGCTCTATGCCTCTATTGGTCTATTTCTCGTGTTATCCTCGAGTCACCTTGTCAGCTAGGTCACGCTCTCTTAGCATCCTTTGCTTAAATGTATAAAACTGTGGTCTGCGTTGATGAAATAAATCCTTTTTAATGCTTTAAATTTATTCACAACTTGGAATTTTCATTATTAATTCTATTTTCAAATTCTTTTCTATAATTCAATTCTTTTTTTTTTTTTAAAAATATGTACAAATTAATTTTGCAATGTATCATTAGTGACAAAACCTTTCGCGAAGAAGAAATAAATTTTTTCGAATGATATTTACTTTTAAATAATTAAGAAACACATTTGCTTCAGATTCAAAGAATGATTATTGGCAAAAAAGATTTAACGAACTTAACAGTAAATACTTGCGTTGCTGTTCTTTTCAATTTTGAAAGTTATGTAAATGGTGAAACAATTTGTAATTGTTATTATAAAGTTTTAAATTAATTCTCACGTGATTCCTTTATAAATGTAATGCATTAATTTAATTGAATCATTTTACTTAAATGTTCATATGTACCAGGGATTGCGAACCAGTGGCACGCGTGCCATGAATGGCATGCGACAAAATATTTTGGGCACGCCAGCCATCAAAATAGTTTGGATTTTTTATTTTAAAGTAACTTAGTTCATTATGAAGTATTACGAACAAACGCAAGTGATTGGTCGAGATGAGCACACTCGTTTGTTATTGTCTTGCCTAAGTTACGTAGTGGACTCCAGTTGTTTCTGATACAAAATTTATCTACGTATATCATAGTCAATCTCGTTGACACAACTGTATTTTAAAGTTTATTTGTGTTATATTTACTATTTATAACTGTTATTTATCAAGTCTAGTTCAGCATAAGAACAAAAGTGAAAGATGTAAGTGTAACAGAGAATTTCAAATTTGGTGAATATGGAGAAATATGGCATTATTAGTAAAGTCGACAAGGCGGTGTGTGTTTTATGTTCTGGAACATCGTCTGTGTAAAACGGAATTTTGAAACAATTCACAAATCCTCTTGTCAAAAAAATGAACCACAGCGAGAATAATTAATTACTCAGAAACCATTTGGCAAGTGACTCTAATTCAGCAAGCATTCTACTGAAAGTAAAATCTTACAATCCTAATATAAGTTGCCATCCAATCTGCAACAACAGAAGTCACACTAATGTCACATGAGAATTTGAATTATACACATAACTAAAACATTTATTACATTTATTTTTACAATACAGTGCAAAGGGTATTTTTCTCGTAGTAAATAAAGAGCTTTTATTTGTTAGTAGTTAGTTTTATCATCTTACCTATAATCACAAGTCAATATTATTTGACGGCTCGTTTATACCTTATTAAACACTTCCTAAGAAAAAATGGCACGTTGATCCATAAAAGCGCGCCACCCCTGATATAAACACTCAATTTATAGCATAAATTTAATTTATCTGTCATTTTTATATGCATCGTTTTTTTTTTTGTTTTTTTTTGTTAAAATATCTTCATGTGTTTTGTAAGAAAAATTAAGGATAAAAGTTTTTTTTAAGTAGAAAATGAAAAAAAAATTTTAATGAAATACCGGTTAAATGAGAGATAAAAAAAATAATAAATACTAGTTACATATTTAATTTTTTAGCGTATATATATTTACAAACATATATATCCTGTTAATAATTCACATCAGAGATATTTTTTAGTTAAAATACAAAAAAAAGTCTATGTGAGATAGAAAAACGTGGAATGTAGAAACGAATGTAATGGAATGCAAAAAAACCGTTAAAGTTGCATGAAATGCTTCAAAACACAAAGACAGAAAAAACATGCCAAATGGAAACATATGAGAAGAGACGCGATAACGAAACCCAGATGTAAATGCGATGAAAATACATCGAAACACAGGTGTAAATGCGAAGAAAAGACATCAAAACACAGAATAGGAAAAAAAAGGAAGAAAAACCTTTTGTGTGGAAGGGAAATAATTACACTTCTTGGTCGCATTCAACTTTACAATCCTTTGATCTGTTAATCAAAATTCAAATGAACATCGTTCTCTTGCAATAAAAGCTTTTTCTAATGGTATTATCTACAATTCTAAGCCATATGGAGTACATATCTTTTTTATAACAGAACTAAATTCCTTTTTGTGTGAATTTCATTTGGATTGGTAATTCTGCTTTCACGTGACGTAATAGGTAAAGAATAGTCAATCATGGCCATATGTTCATGTTCCCATTTTTAAGGTAATGAGTAACAGCGATTTTAGGTTATCTAGTGCGTGCGTGGTGTTCGAAAATGTTGTGCTTAGTTAAATTTTCTGTAATGGATATTCGCATTATTCTTCGTTTCTTTGAAATGTATCACTTTGTGAGAAATGAAAATCTGGAATGGTTAAGGTAATAGAAAAGAAATTGAGAAGAAATCTCTATGAAAGAAAATCTATAGAGGAAAAAACCGAGAAAAAAGTTCTTTAAAATAAAAAAAGAAATGTTCAGTAAAAAATTAGAGAAATAAAAAGAAATACGGATTAAATTTCTGTTTCTAATTTTATTCTATTTTATAACAGATTTCTTCACGCACACATAGTTTTTGGAATATTTTTGCCTTTGAATAAGTGAAAATATTATAGAAAAAAGTTAGTATTTAATTTTCATTTCGAAATGGATAGCTAAAATAAATTACACAAGTGTAAAATCTAATTAAATGTATGGTAAGTGGTTAATTTGAGAAAAAATAGGGGAAAAAAGTTGAATGACAAAATTTATTTTTAATGACAAATTTCTGCTTTTACAGAAATTGAAAATGAGGTATTCAAGAAATATGTACCTGAAAAAAGTAATGTTTTAATCGTCCCAAAAAATAATTTTTATTGAGTTTTCAATTTAAAAAAAATGTCAAACCTATTGTTTAATGAGGAAACAAGATTTTTTTTTTTCAAAAAGAAAGTTTTTCTCTGCATTGTCTTGAGGAAAGGGATTTTTTTTCTAAAATTAAATTTTTTTGTTTTAAATTTGGTTTAAGAAGTTTTTTTCCTATTTACTTTATATATCATTGCAAATTTCAATTCATTATTGTTACTTTTTTATTATTGGAATCAGTTTGTATAATATTTTTGTATTTAATTATTTTTATATCAAAACTGCCTACAGATCAGATCTAATTTTTGAATAATGTGCAATTTGAAGGGAATTTTGCACAAAACATTAAATTTAAGGAAAAGAAATTGTTGGGGTAGCTTTTATAACATTAGGTTTTCTTTACATTCTTGGATGTAAAATTCGATTTATTCTTTGATGCACCTATTTATTTCAGTGCAGAGGGTGTGTGTAAAATTAGAATTATTTTTTACCGTGTTTTATTTACACTTATAAATTTAAGAACATATATCTTAATTTAATGCTTAAAAATCTGCATACATTCAAAGGAAATTTCATACCATATTTATCTTTATAGAAATTTCGTAGTCAAGGCAGTATCTGGACACATTTCCTGTTTTCAAAGTCGTGAAAAAAATATGCACAAAAAAAAACGCTTCTTGTTAGATTGAGAATTTTGTGCACAGTTGGTTAACTTATCTTAGCAAAGGAAATAAAATACTCCTTCACAAGCAAAGCTCAAACAAATATGTATATATATAAAAAAAAAATTTGAAAATTTATTTTGGGTACAAAAAGTTCAGGAAAGTATCTGAAGTGCGCAAATTCCTTATATTCTACGGTGAAAAATACACTAAAGATAAGTTTCTTTTGAATGTATAAATATGTATTATTCTACATTTTTTTCTATTTTTACTATCGTAGATTTACAATAGTATTTTAGAGTTTTTTCAGTAGATAGGTATTTTAATTATTACAAGCTTTTATTTAACTTACAATGTATGTATGTATGTATGTATGTATGTATGTATGTAATTTGTTCGGGTGGAATCTTGCAACTCAATTTTCAAGCTGATATCTTCACTCTATTGAGCTGAAATTTTGTATACACGTTCAGTTTGGATGACAATGCATGTTTTGACAATTTATATTCCGATATTGCAATTAATTAAAAAGATATTAATTAAAAACATTTAATTAGTTTTGGGCGCCAACTTTGATATATCTGCATTGTTGTAATAATGTTATTTTTACAACAATGACAAAAGTTGGCGTCGAAAATCGGTTTTCAGCCAAACTAAAATTTCATAACATTGCGCTATTCACTGTATTTATTAACTTTGTCTAAAAAATAATTACATTTCTACAACGTAAAAATAATCTAATTTCTGCAACGTATGCAATTTTTTTACAAATTTCTATCTATTTTCTTGGATTTAAATTCAAAACAAAAAAAGTCGAGCTATTTTTCAAGTAGATTGGTACATTGTATACCTTTCTCAACGCTGCCAAGTTAAACTGAGATGGAGTATTGTAGAAATTCTTTAAAAAAATTTATCTAACTTTAATCTATGAAACTCAGACAAAAAATAATTACAGAATTGGAAGGATCATTTTTTTTATACATCTTACCCATCAAAAAGAAATCCGCTAGGAAAACTATAAGAGAAAAATATTATCCAGAAAAATGCAATGTATTTTCAATTAAAAAATAATTTTATATTAAAATAAATGAATTTTTTAAAGAAATTTTCTAATTTTAAGCCTACAAGTAATTTAAATATACCTCATTTTTTATCACCAGTAATCTAAACACACACTACGACACATGTGTCCTTAAATTTAATTACAAATAGTATCTGTTAATTTTATTTGAAAAATTACGGCAATTTTGTTTCTCTAGATGAGTTAGGTACATTGTAAAACCAGCTCATGGTTATTGATATCCATAAAATGTGCCAAAAGAGAATAATTTGCAAATAAGGAGATTCTAAAAATAAGGAGAGAGGAAAAATCGAATCTGAGAAGAAAAATTCCGTTAAATAGGAAATGCACTTCGCTATTTGGAGTTATTTTACGAAGAAAAGAGTAATATGTGCTTGGGTCCAGGAAAAAGTTCTTAAAATAGAGAAATTCCCAAAATAGAGGTTCGTTACATGGAGGTTTGACTGTATAAAAATAATACGATGGTTAATTATTTTTTCAAAATCAAGTTTCTAAAGATGACCTGAGCAATTAAAAAAATAGATTCTTACGTAGAAGATATCCAATGTCCAGCAAAATATTATCATTAGTTGAGAAAACTTTCATTTTTGATTACAACATGCGTTTTGAATTTTAAGCATTTTATTGATTAATACAAATATTTAAATGCTTTTTTGAATTTTTTTAATAAATAACTAGATTTTTCTTCTAATATGTTAGAGAAATATATCCCTTACCTTCAAAATATTTCAAATAAATAATATATTCTTTAAGATTTTTCAAAAAATAATCAAAAATTTTAATTAAACATTTAATAACTTCGTCATTTATTAAGATAATTTCACGAAACCTATTTTTCGTGTGTAGAACAATATTACCCAAGATCTGCACGAAGATTGACAAAAATACGGATTTAAAAAAAATTGTGTTTTTCGTCTAATACCCTTTTTGCGAGAATTGATTCAGCTAAATCAGGGATGGTGAACCAGCGTTGAATGAGTTGAACAGGCTGAGAAACCTGTCCAGCGATAACTAAAAAGTAAAAAAATAAATTAAAAATAAAAAAAACTTTTTTAAGCACAAGCTTTTATTCAAATGCTCTAAAAAGAATAAAATAAACTTTTCCTTCAAAACTTATTTTACTGTCAACTTATAACGTCATTATACAATTTATATGATATAAAAGCTTGTCGCGAGATTTACCTGTGTAGATAAACAAGTAAAATAAATAACTTTACCTCAATGATTTTAATTTTTAAAAATTTAAACTAAGTGAATACGAGTACTTAAATCTCGCGACAAGCTTTTATATCATATAAATTGTATAATGACGTTATAAGTTGACAGTAAAATAAGTTTTGAAGGAAAAGTTTATTTTATTCTTTTTAGAGCATTTGAATAAAAGCTTGTGCTTAAAAAAGTTTTTTTTATTTTTAATTTATTTATGATACATTTACTATATATAATTAACAAAGTAATAAGAAAATATATGATAATAATAAGAACTATTATTAATAAATTTTATATAAATTTAATTACACCTGAGATAGATAGATATTTTGACCTTTGTTACGAAAAACAAGAATAATACTAAGTTATGGAAAGCCCGCATAAAGTTTTCACGCGAATTTTTAGCAGTTATTGAGTTGAATTGATTAGTTAAAATTTCTTATTATTTATAGGAAAATACTGTAAGTAAAATTAATAGTTAAATTAATATTATTCAATAGTTAAGTTGTTTTATCATTAATTATTATTGAGTTCATTATTTTAAATAAAAATTTGAATGTTCTACATGGAACTTATTACTGATGATTTTTTAAAAAATTAATTTAAATCGTAGATGTGTCACGTTTTCTCAATATTTCAGTTATTTGACCGTTTTCATTTCCGGTTTTGTTTCCATAGTAACGCATTTGTTATGACTAAAATTATTTTATATGAGTTAAGCAAATCTTTATAATTGTGATTCAGAAAAAATCCTTCTAATAATAGTTGAGGCATAAATTTCTGTAGATAAAAAAGTAATTTGTTTATTATTAGGAATTTGTTGTAGAAATATCAGTTTGAACCAATAAGTTGTCATTTAAAATACTCACTTCCAAATATCTTATATTACGATAATATGTGCGCACTACCTAAACAATTTGCATATTAACGAAGTTGAGCCTTTAAAACGCGGAAAACAGCTTCCTTTCACTTACAACTTAGTCAATATATACATTGTCTATATATTATAGTAAAATAAGATTTTTGTTTGGATAACAACATTAATTCTCAAGCTTAAACTAATATTCAGTAATACAAAGTACCCCTCATTAGGAAACATTCTGTACTTTTTTCTATGTAGTTATAGGCAATTCTATTTCGAGAGATCGGCTATGTAGCTTTTAGCCCTTGCTAGGTGAGATAAAAAAAAATATTTTACATAGTAATTGGCAGATTATGCCTAAAATGCTCTAATTATTGGCTAAAACATTATTCTGTAACCAGTAGTAATTTAACCATTTATTAATGTTGCAACTTCTAGATGGCTCCACCAGACAGAATACTTGTATAGTTTTCCTCTGGCGGAGGAATGGAAGCTACAGGAGAGTGAGTTAGTGGGCTGTTGGATTCTGGTGTGCACCACGTGCAGAAATATGTTTCAATATAACTCGATTGAATATATTTGTTGTGAATTTAGACATATATTATTGAATAGTTTAGCCTGAGTGTCTTCAGAAAAAAAGAATAAACATGTAAATGTAATACATTATGTTAGCCTAGAGAAGGATCATTTTGCGTTTGTGACTGATTTCTGAATCATCGCAATTCTTTGATATCGGTTCGAAAAGACATCTCACCTCGTTCCGTTTGAGGTGACTCATTTAAATTGATATTGCATGCACACTTATTAAGAGAATAAAAAACAAAATTCAATAAATTAATTAGAAACAAGAATAGTAAAAAAAATTATCTCTGCTTAAAACTCAAGCCTTAAGGCACTGTATTTCATTAAAAAGGTGAATTTTGATCAAAATATCGAAATATATTTTCATATTCTTGTTAAATTAGGTTAAATCTTATATTCCTATAACCCTCTTTATTTTCTCACTATGACTAATGTGGTTGTTAGATAAATTTTTGATTGAACTGGACTTCAGTAAAAATAATTCTCTTGCTGATATGTTCCAAAATATAACATTTTACGTTTGAAATTTTCTCAATCTTGCTATAAATATTTTTCAAATTGTTTTGCAAGATTTTACTTATGATTTTAAAAATTTATATTTATTGGGGTGAACTTAATCAATTTTAATCACATCATGAGCGAAAAGTTTTAACGAAATCCATAGTACTAATCGTAGTTTGATCCAAATTCCTGCGTTTAATAAAAACTCTAAACTTGCACAGATATACAAAATGCATTACCAAAATTTTTACTTTTGGTATAGAGATTTTTCTGAAAATACGTTAACTTTTCAACGTTTTGATTCAAAACATTTTATATTTTGTTCTTTTTTTTTTTCAAAATTAAGTTTTAGGGAACAACTGTTTCTCTAGTTAAATTCTTATTTTAAATTAAAATCATTAATGTGGGTTCCCCAAACATAATAGATTACTTTAAAAATTTGGAATTATCAAATGCAAAACTCGTCATTCCATTCTAGTTCTTTCTTTCTTATTTTTCCATAAAAATTTCTATCTAATAAGAATATATCTACACATAAATCCATTTCTATTTCATTTCAAAATAAAATCTCTTCATTTTAAAGACTATCTCGCTCTCCGAAACGATACGTTTTCTTCCATATTATTTCTTCCTTTTAGCTCCTCATCAGTATGGTAATATTATGGAGATTGCATAACGTAAAAAGGAAAAGAGTTTTTAAAGTTTTTTTTTTCTCTTCCAGTAAGTGAAATTTTCGTTTAACAGTTTTCCATCGCTTACTGATCGTTTCCAATATTTTTAAATCATTTCCATTTTTAAGAGTTGTCTGTAAAATATTTTAGAATCATTGCGCAGTATCACATTCAAACATTTTTAATGCAAAATGTGTAATTCACGATTATTAACAAAGTTAAATTATTATTTAAACAAAGGAAGATAAAAATAAGAATGCTGGCATGGTTTGAATAAAAAATGATCTATAATCTTAAAACACTATCAATCATTTGCACGAATATTATATCTGTAATTATATGGTTACTGTTAATATAAACTTATAATAAAACTATTAACATTTTATTGGATACATAAGTTTAACAAAAAGTATTATATTTATTACTTACTTAAACGATATTTTGAACCATGCTTGTTTCATTAAATATATAATACTGATATTATTGTTTTAAGTTTTCGGTAATTCAAGTAAAAATTCGATAAATTCTTCACATTTTAAAACCCCACGAGGTCTATTGGTGACGGACCTCGTGATTTTGGACTATGGTCAAGTGGCGAGGGTGATAATCGAGTTGACACATTCCAAACTTTTCCAAACTTCTCCACCAACGTGGACTTTGAGTCTAGACAGGTAAAAAGGATATTAGTCCCTTTGCACGGTGAATCTTAAAGATAAAAATAAATATAATGATTACAAATAAAAATTATTCAAATAATTCTACAACAGTGAGCAGTTTCAAAAAGTCAAAAACATTGTAAATTTGCTTCATTACTTGTTTTTTTAGTTTACTCCTTAAGGTGTCCGACTACCCTAAAATTGTGAATCTTGCCAAAAATTGACAAATTTTTTTATGATTTTATTTTATGGGCCATCTCATTAGCTTTACAAAAATACCAAGTTTATCATTTTCCGTTCACCAGAACAAAAACTACAAGTGTTTTAGTAAAAGCAGCTGACATTACTTTAACCAAGGCGTCATACTTTAAAACGTGTTTTACTCGAAATGTGATTTTTTGAAAATAATCAAACGGGGTCAGCGATTGCTAAGAAAGTTTTGAACATAATTAACTGAAATTTTTTCTGTAAGTTCTGTATAATAGTAGAATTGTTTTAACCTTCAGATTTATCAATCACTGTTTTATTACAAAATTTACAGTCCCTTATGTGAATATAATCACTGTTTTTTTAAGCAATTTCATACAATAACTAAGGTAAAGTGCTCAAATTTTTGTAAAAAAAAATATCTCTTATCCTGAAGGTCATTTCAAAAATGAATAATATAGCAACCCATTAGATTGAAAAAATTGAAAATTTGTTCATAAACCTTTTGTACAGAATGGACCGCGTTTATGCTATTTTTTGTCAATTGTTACCTATTTTTCCCCATTTTAGTAATAATAATTTCTTTTTCTCTTCTTAATTTTAGCACATTTTTCTTAAAAGGCGCGAAACAAATCTAAAAATAACAAAAAATCCCCATATCTCCTTTTTTTAAAAAAAAAAAATTGTCGCAACCAGTCGGATACCTTAAGAGTCGATTTTCATATGAAGCCCCCGGTATGGAAACTTTATGAGAAGTGAAATTTATACAAGTGAAAACAAAAAAAAAGCGTTCACGGTGTTCTGCGCATGCGCCAAGTCGCTGTCAGATTGCAGCATGAAAGAGTTCCTACCTTTTCTTCTTACCGAAGTCAGACAAAAAATAATTACAGAATCGGAAAGATCATTTATTTCGCCACGATACAGGTGTATTTTACTTTTTACAAAAAAACGATATTTTGCTTTTTTTTAAAAGATTTTTTTTTAAATGAGTCATAATTAATGCGTTTTTATGAAAAGAATTTTTCAATCGTTCTTATTCGTTCTTCAATCGTTCTCGAATTTGTTATAATGAATTAACATTCTGTACAAAAAAAAGTTCTTACTTTGGTCTTTTAGAGTCAACGATTTAAAATGTAAAATAAAAAAAAAACTTTTTTTATGATTTTTTAAAAAATACACAAAATTCTAATTAAACATTTAATAACTTAGTCATTTATAAAAATAATCACACACAACTTTTTCTTCGTGTGTCAAATGTTATTATTCATGTTTTGTCCAAAGAATAAAACATGATATCAATCATTGGCATGGCCAAGTAATTTTAGCGCGTTTTTCACATGTTGTATTTTACAATAATGCAACTAATGAACTTTTTATTAACAGAAAGTAGTACTGTATCACTCCTCTAAATGTACTACTATTGAGCTGAAAAGAAATAATGACACAAATCTGTATCAGAACTATAAAAAAGCAAAAAGAAAATTTTTGCTACAAAAGCCCGGACTTGCGAAATTCAGGAAAATTTGTAGGAAAATTCGGGAAAACTATGGGAAAATTTAAATATGATTCGGCTCATCTAGGTCACAAATGCGACCAAATGCCGAAAACCCGAGGTCAATTGGTTGCTTATTGGCTGAGAAAAAGGTAAGACAAAATATGGAACGAAGACGAAGACGATAGCACTTTTGTTCCACTACGTGAAAAACGCGTTAAAAATTGCTTAAAAATTACGGATTTTAAAAAAGTTTTTGTGTCTTCCTCTAATAACCTTTTCCTAGAATTCATTTAAGCAGTATACCTCGACCACGTAACCTCAACAGAGTGCATCCCCAAGTGGTGGATAGGGTAATGCTTTCATTGTTTTTTTCCAAGTGGTGGATAGGGTAATGCTTTCAATGTTTTTTTCCAATGGGTGGTTAGGAGGGAAATAAAATACCTCTCGCGAACCAACAGGCAGAGAGACTCCAGCCTCTCGAGACTCTGGCAACCCCATTTTTCATGAATCGTGCTATAAGTTATAATGTTAGCTTAAATGACAGGATAAGACTTAATTTGGGTTAAGTACAGTTTTGATAGATTGTGGATGTACTTATTAAAGTCGCACTATAAGGCAACACGAGGGTTATTGGCGACGAATCTAGTTATCTTGAGGGAGGGAGTGAATATTAACGCCTTACTATTCAGCTATTCGATCGCTTTTGACGACGGACCTCGTAATTTTGAACCACGGTCAAATTATCAGGATGGCACCTAAACTTGCACTCTCCCCCCCCCCCTCTGAACTTCCACGCCATGCCAATAGGAGTACTTTGAGCCTCAACAGATTTAATGTGCATCAACCTTTCTATACGGTGGATATTCAGTGGCATCATGACTGGAACTCATGAGACCCAGATCACGAGCTTGTGACTACGATAACTAGAAATAGTAATTATGTAGTTCTTCATTTCATCTTCTCAATTGTAGAACTAGCAGAAGCTATGAAGGTATTATTTTGCACAATCCAAATACAAAAAAAAAAACTTGATTCTATAGCATTTATTAGCAATGTAAAATTAGTATGTGTCTGAAAAGAGCTTCAAAAATATAACTAATTGATGAAAAATTATTACAACTGATATCAAAGCTGGGATAATGTACTACTTTTTGAGTGAGTGCGAAAAAACGGCGCACTATAAAGCTGCAAGAGGGCGATCAGCCTCACAATTTTGAATCATGGTCAAGTGACTTGGACGATACATAAATTGGCACTCACTCTCCAAACTTCCACACCAACGGATGAACGTTTGAGCCTCGATAGATTTCACGTGCAGCTGATCCTCTACACATGGCGGGTCTTCAACGGTACTGGGCTTTGACTCATGACACACCAACCATGAGTCCACGACTTTGATCTCTATGCTATCGTGACCTACTATCTTTTAAAGATTAGATATTTTACTCTAATACCATATTTTTGATAATTATTCATTTTTAATCACTTTCTGGTATATGTTAGTCTTTTCTCCAACGTGTCAGATTTTGACCCATTTTTTAAGAATTGTTTTTATTTTAAAACTGAAAAAAACCAGAAATTTTATATACTTTGTAACCAGCTTCAACCGAGCTTCTTACAGACATTGATTTTAATTTTTTAAACAATTACTATGGGCTATAATCCTTTCTTAATTCACATGCTTTCTAATGCATGAATAAAAGTAAGATTTTTATTCTCACTTCGTTTACAAAACTTTCGATTTCGAAAGAAACTGAAAATGAAAATTATTCTATGAATAATTTAAAATTTTACAGCATTACTTTGTTTAAATTATCCCTTTTTTTATTTACATTGACAAAAGGTTCAGCTGCTGGTGGCCGAATCAAAATCCTCTGACGTCATAGCGACGGATTAACGCCATTCACATAAGATCACGTGACCTCCACCTAACGAAGTTTGTTTCATTTATGAATGTTGTATGCATGCAGATGGCTGAACAAGAACTCTCGACATTTTCGAAATGACGTCATATGAAATGAGAATCGATATATACATAGCGGATGGTTCTACCCGAATATTTTCTCGCGAATAACGTTCTTTTTTTCTTTCTTTCATTCATTCTTTTTCGAAACGAAACACGCAATTTTACTTTCACTTCATCGATTTCAGACATTTCGAACAAGGCTTTTAGGTTGTTTTTATTTCTTTAATCTTCCCTTCTTTTCTTCTTTTTTTTTTTTTTTTTTTTTTTTTCGCTTTCCATTTTTCGAGATTGGAAAAGAAATGAAATGCGCTAGGTTCGTTCTAAAGTTCGGGATACAAATCAATTACATTTTTGAAGTGACGGATATTTACGGAATACTTAATGGCAAGCTTTGAAAGTGAAAGGAGAGGAAATAGAAAACGCTTTCAACTGTAACTTTGAGTGAAGCAGTGTTGATTTTAAAATGTCGACTAACTGTATTTTCTCGATAGCTGCGAATTTACGGAATTTAAACATTGAATATACAACACTATTCTAATATATTCTCAAAGCGAAAATGAATTCAGAAGCTTTTTAACGTGGGTTTCGCTTGAAAGGAAATAGAATGATCAAAAAAAGTATTTTTGGTAAATTGTAAAAATGAGAAAAAGTTTGCTGTTTGCTGGTTATTTAATGGATTCATTGGAAAATTCTTTTAATGATTTATTTTGCTAGATTCTAAATTATTTACTTTCAAAAAGCTAGAAAACTAACGCTGTTTGGCGAGTGAAGGTCTTTTCGGTAAAAGTTGTGTCAAGCCTTTTTTAAAAAAATGTTATAAGTTTCTTCTAGAGTGAGTAAGAGTGCTTTTCTTTGTTCAATGGATATTTCTAAAAGCACTTTCTATAAAAAAAAAAAATGGTCTCCCGAAAATCAAACTCTTTATAAAATTAAGCCTAACGAAGCAAAAATAACTTCAAAATTCGATTGAGTTACCCATTCAGCCAGAAAAGGCAGAGGAGTATATAAATTATGATGTCATGTGTACTATTTCCTTTCTTTTGTATCAATATTTTTAAAGTTATCAAAAATAATGATGCTTATGAAATTAAATCTGAATCTTACAGCATCAATTTCTACATCCATTAGCTTTTTTAAAAAAAAGTTTAAAAACTCCAAAATTAGGTAGTTTCAACAGAAAAGTATAAAGAAACAAAATAATGCTAACAAATGTAGGAACTCTGGCCATTTTTCAAAAGTATTCAAATTACCGGGCATTGTGGCCCACAGGCCTTGCTGATAATGCTGTCCGAGGGTATCCAAAACGTTTCGAATCATTTCAATTGGTATTCGTTACCACTCACAAAATACAACTTGCGGGGCATGATCATTTTTATTGAGATTATAGATTAATATAGGAATAAAGTTTTCCATAGGAAAGCTTTAAAGGAGTGGATCGAGACAGCGCTTTTCACCCTGATAGTTTTTTGGAATACAATGCTAGCGCCATCTGTTATATAATATGGAAACTAAAATAATTGAATAGTCCTATACTATTTTTGTATTGCTGTATTAGACGAATGATTTTTGCTGAAGTTATTATCGCATTTTATTTACATTTTGGATAATTTTTACTTTTGATTTCTTGTTATTTTTTGCTTTACTTTATTAATTGTTTTATTATCTTTCTTGTTATTTTAATTAGTTAATTTGTTTTTAATTTTCTGTAATCAACTTTTTTATACGTACTGTTTTCAAAAATGGAGACTGAAATGAATGTACATACCAGAGATTTAATCTGCTCATTTTGTAATCTAGTCTTCACTCGCTCTTTCTGTTTGAATAGACATTTGAAAAATGTTCATGCTCACCAACAGTGTGATTTAAATGGAGGGATTTCGAAGGAATTCAGTACTTTCAGTGGTATATATTGTTGCATTTTAAAATTTAGTTATATAGAAATTTATGTTATTTTTCTAATATTTTATGCTTATAAATTTTTTTAACGCAAAGCAAAGTGTAGATATTTTAATGAAAGTTACAAAATCCAATATATTTGGCCTTTTCAGTCATATTTATATTTTATACAATAAATTATTAAAAATTTAGGTTATTTTTCTAATATTTTATGCTTAAATTTTTATCACGTAAAGCAAAAGTATAGATATTTTAATGAAATTACGAAATCCAATATATTTGGCTTTTTCAGTCATATATATATTTTTATACAATAAATTATTTTTCATTTTGTAAATTAATTGCAGATTAAACTGAGGTTTGGAAGATAATCATGAGATATATTCACAAAAATAAATAATATTTTGGACAACAGATGGCGATAGCATTGTATTAAAAAAAATTCAGGGTGCAAAAGAGCTGTCTCAATCCACTCCTAGCTTTAAAATGTGATGAACGCTCCATTTTGAAACTCTTGTCTCTCGAGCCACTTGCCGAAGAGATTTTCTAGGCTATTTATGAAACCTTTCTCTCTCTCTCAATGATTTCTCTTTTTCTTGGGGTCTTCCGGAAGAGTCTTTAAAAGTTCTTTATTCCTCTCAAACTTATCTTGTATATGAGTCGAGTAATTGTGAGTTTGTGGTTGGTGAATCTCGTTGAAACTCCTTTCTAAACTGTCTTAGTACTTCACCTATGTTCTCAGTCTTCAAGTAGCACTTAAGAAGGAATTTTCTGTGCTCAAAGTTGAGTCTGACTTCCGCCATTATTTTAAGCTGTCACTACCACAAAAGGACAAAAAGTGTGGGAACTGAAAGGAATCAGAGATGCCCGTTACATGCCTGGTCTGACAAGGTACTGGTAAGACATGGGGGCTGATCTTCTGGACAACTATTATGCTAGAAGGATGTTTAAAACTCTTGTCTTTAACAGAGGCTCTATGATTTCTATGAGGTATAGGGATGAAATTTTAAGGCCTTAAATTTATCTTTTGAGAAATGTTATTGGTTTGGATTTCAATTTTTATCGATAAAAAGGTTCATCCACAATGGCTTACCACGCCGACTAATTTTTGGAAATTGAAAATATTCGCAAGAGGAATTGGTCAGTGAAATCTTCGAACGTTAACCTTATAGAGCATGTTTGAGATGCTTTTGGAAAATAATTGTAATTCACTCATTTATTTTCTTCCCCTGCTATTCAGCATTTTTATTCGATACTTAAAAAATAATCCTCAGGCTAATTTGATTTAAATCGGTTTTTACCAATCGGGGTTTATTTGGGTCCCTAAGGGCTTTGACGAGTAACAAGAAAAAAAATATAATCTTCCGGAAAACATAATACAAATTAAGAGGTTCATGACAAAATTTTATAAATAGAATAATTTAATAATGAATTCCATTGAAACTCCTTTGGAATAAATTTGTATATGCTATTCGAAATATGTTTAATATTTTTTGTCTTTCTACTCCTTTAACTAAAAATATATTTCAGTTTCATTGACTAAATGTTTCGAAATCGATCATTTACATTTTTTATTCTTATAATTGAATTATTTAAATATCTTTTAAAACTTACAGATAATTTATTTTTCATTTAGAAGTTTTATATATGCGTATATAGGGGTCCACATACTTTAAGTTAGGTTTTATGGGGTACTTAAGCTAAAAAATGGCTAGAGATCTTTGATAAAAAAAAAAAGTAAAATGTTTACTTATAAAAATTCTGTAATTATAAATTTATCATTATATATTGTAATTTATAAAATATTCAACAGAATCATCTATAAAATATTATTTATTTTTAATGTATTTAAGAAATAAATACGTAATAGATTACTCACATTTTCAATATGTTGTCTCTCAGTTTAACTAATTGATTTTCATCTTAATTTCCTTCTATGAAGCGTGAATGTCCAAGACGCAGGAAAGTTACTTGAGAAGGATCCATTCCTTCCCCTTATTTGCTGAAAATTATATGTGGAAAAAAAATTAAGATCTCCCCATCTTAAGCGTTTTAGTTTCAACTTAAAAAGAAAAAAACTACAGAAAGTGAAGAAAACAGTCCCTTTTTTTTTATATAAGAACAATAAAATGAAATTTTATATTATTATTATTTCTTTTTTATCTAACTTCTTGAAAGCAGAAAATTAAAATGTTCGATACAACATTGTTGAAATCTTAATAAGAAATGTGACATTCTAAAATCCCATGGTGAGACTCGCGGAAGATATATTTGTTTTTTCAATCCATTAAAAAGAAAATCCATATTCATTTTTCTCCTGCTTCTTTCATGATTGGTTTTTCTTCTCTTTCTTTTCCCCAATTACAGCTTTCTGCTGCATTTGTTATCAGAAGAAAGAAAGTATTTTAAATAAATATCTCTAAATATATGATAGGAAGAAAAACTAAATGTATAGATCTTAGTATATTTCAAAATCAGGTTGTTGTTTTTTTTTGTGTTTGTGTGGGAAAAGTAGAAATATATTACTTTGTAAAAAAGAGTTTGTTGACTTTTTGAAATGAGTTGTGGATTAATTTTGAATAAGTTCGATTCATTCCAATTCCACCCCCCCCCCCCCTTCTTTCAATGTAACAATGAATTTTCGAATATTTTGTAAACTTTGTTGTCCGAAACATCATATTTATTTTGGTATTGAAACTTTAGTTTTGAAAAAGTAATCAAACCCACGAAGCTTTAATCTTTCATTTTTTTCTCGGTGTTTTTTTTTCAAAATCACTGCAAAATAAAAAAAATATATATATATACCAATATGTTTTTTCATCGATGTCTCTGAAGAAAATGTTTCAGAAAACGATGAATAAATTTGTATATCTAAAACTTTTTCTCTGCATTTCTAATTCACTTGGTAGAGTTTTTCTCCCAAGGAAAAAGAAAGGAATATTTTGTGATTTTAAGATTTGAAAACTAGATTGATTCATTATTTATTAACATCGCATTTCAAAGTTACACGAAGGTTACTGGCGACTTCCCTCAACAGCTACTTGTAAATTGAACTGAACGAAACTATAGCTAGCACTTCATTCTCAGAATTTCCACACCACGCCAGCGTGAGAACCTCTAGCCTCTATAGATTAATCTTCATCAACCCCTCTACAAAGCAGATCTTCAGTGGCATCAGGAGTCGAACTCTCAATTCGACAAAATCAACACCGAGAGCATCTTCGTGACTACGACGCTTGCCTGTCGTGGCCACACGTGTTGTAGTGTATATGTCAGTCTGGTTGTGCGCCAGGCACAAGATGCAATCAGTAGTGGAATGCCATAAATAAAAATGTTATGCATGCCTTTTGATAAACTGAAGATTCTTTTGAAATTATTCAAAACCCAAGCAATAAATTTAGCTGGATAATTTATCTGATTTTTGTATTTTTGATGCTTAAACAATTAATAAATTACAAAAACCATCATTTTAGACCAGGGGTGGCCAACCTTTTTGGGAAGGGTACCATTATCTGCAGTTCCATTTTTAACCTTCCCAACACCCTAGGCACTTCAAATTGTTACGACCCCCCCCCCCACCACCACCACCATTATTTCCAGCCATCTCCCTTCTTCAGTTCTTACCTTGCCAGTTTTGTTTCGGGAGAGATTTTTCCGAGGCGCTCTTACTCTTTTTCCTTTTCTTTGTGTTTGCTGTTTGAAGAGTCTTTTGATTATCCACTACCCATGGTCCCGCCGTGTCCCAGACTGGCAACCGGCAGCCGTAAGGAAATGACAGTGACATGATTTGACCCTTCTTGTTTATTTCTTACCTTACGGCATCACGGACCACCCCCATACGCTTTTGTAAATAAGTAAAGAAAACTAATGAAATCGTTTGCAATTATAGTATAGAGTATATATTATCGTGTGAACTGTTTTCAACTTGTTAATTATCATATTTTTCATCGCTTATCACTTTACTATCTTTTACTTTTAAACATCCTTATTCTTTGTTGAGTTATTGTCATTGTACTTGTACAACAAAGGTTTTCTTCGAGCTTGGATCATTGTAAAATCATCAATGACATAATTGTAATCAATTTTCATAGTAATACCATTTTGAGTGCATAGTAATATTAGGCTTTTCATTTTCCGTATTAGAACTCATTTCAGTCTTTATTCTCATAAGAGCAAAAATGCTTCTCTTATGATCCACAATACGGTGGTATGTTCGCTGTATTTTTCCCCCTCCCAAATTTTTAGGCACATACCTAGCGTGCCTAAGCGGAAAAGTGTCCGTGATTATCTGATTTAAAAAAAACTATGCGTGCCACTTCCAACTTTTCCTACAAATAAAAAAAATATGAAAAGTTGAAAATGGCATGTAGTTTGGAAATTTCCTTGTTTGTTGAAATTTCCAAAATTCAATATAATTCGGATCATTTTCAGTTAAAATAAATTCTTTATATTTGCTTTTTCATATAGTATGGTGGTCTAGGTGAATAATTAGAATTTAGATCTCAGGTGGATAATAATTAATATCTTGACGAGAAATCGAAAAGTGATTTGTAAAAAGATCAGCATTTTTTTATAATCTTGAAAATTATCAAACCCAACACTGAATGGATCCTGAAAAATGGATATTGAATTTTTAATCTATCATAGCTGGGAGAATTATCAACTTTGGAAGTTGATAATTAAGCAAAAGTTTGTTCAAAAAAGAATGATATGACCAACTGGGATAGAAAAAATACAATCTTTTTCCCTGAAATCTTAAGTTTCAATTACTTAAATGTTCCACAGTATCGGTAAAAAAAAGCTAAATTTCAAAGGCAATTTTCATTCTTAAGTAGCAAGCAATCACTGGCTGTTTATGTTTTTTTCCAGATATTTAATTTTAAAAAAAAACGTACCCTCAATTTCCAAAATGCCACAAATGCACTTTCCTTTGAAAGCCAGCGCACACAACTTTGAAGAGTATTCTCTACATGTAATTTCCATAAGCGTATTTGAAATAAATTTGAGAGTTCCTTTTTTTTTGTTTGAGACAACCACATTTCAATAAAATTGTTAAAAAAATTGTTTTCTATTTTCTTTCAATTTTGCATTAAGTCTTCGCGTGTCAACCTCTCCGTGACTCACGTGCCGCAGGTTGGCAATCCCCGTTTCAGACACATCAAACCTTTAATTCTGCAGTGCTGCCATCTGCTAATATAATTTAGAAGTAAAAGACCAATACACAGTAAGTTTTCATTAAAATGGTCTGAAATTTATATACGAGAAGGAAAAAAAAGAGGAATTAATAAGAGCGTCTCGCAGCATCCGTGCCAAAAAACAGATTTTAAATTGGTGAGATGGATTTAAGTTTTAACATAGAACAAGTTCTCACACAGAACAAGATAAGATTAAGTTTTCAATATTTTACAAACGCTAGCACTAGTTGAAATGTAAGCAATATATATATATATATATATATATATATTTTTCTTCGTCAAATTAAAATGTATCAGAGATTCCTCTCACTTTTTTTCAAACTACATAAATAACCAGTTCTCTGCGAAAAGATCCCTGACAAGGTATCTGGGTCCTTTATTAATTATTTTCTTATAATTTCTATTAAGTGGTATCATATTCAGAGATACTTGATTTATGATATCTTCATTAATAATTTGAGATACAATCTTAAAGAAAACAAGCAAATTCTTCAAAAACAGATACATCTTTAACAGCAATTTAAAAACTTGTTCTTTAATTATTCTAAAAAAAAAAATTTGATATATGTAACCACTTACCATAAAACATTTGCAACACATGTCCGTCTCTCTCTCTACTTCGATAATAAAAAACTCCTTCTTACTAATCGGAATTTCCCTTAAGTGACACAGTACGATTCAAATGACAAAAATGGGTCAAAAATCAAATCTTATTTTTTTAGCCTAAACTATCTTTGCTATACTTAACAATGACGTCACAAAATTTGAAAGCTTTTTGTTTAAAAAATGCAGAATTATGATGACTTTTACGTTCGTTTTTATTCACATCCCTATGGCATAAATCAAAACTTT